>CM052210.1:7239138-7450826 GCA_028454225.1 Lasioglossum leucozonium | reverse complement strand
GGAAGATTTCGTAAATTAGGGTCATTCAGCGACCATTCTAGACATTGCCAGATGTTTAGTTTTTCTGTATATCTTGAAGGACAATGTGCCATAGAATTGTCCCTCCGAACGACCACCCGCGACCGTCAAGGATAAGTTTATATTACCGAGACCCATCGTCGACCGGGTTAGGTAGAGCCCCACGCCTCCTTCCAAGGTCTCACTCAGAGCTACAGGAAGGAGGCCTACAAAGTCAAAAGGGCGCCGATTGGGAAATGCAACTTTCGGCAAGAACCAATCAGCGCATTTTCTTCCCCATCGCGTTAGGACTGGAAGTCGTAACACTCTCCAGTCCTCGGGTAGACAAGACAACGCACGGGTTTTGTCTCACCACTCTTTAATACGGGTTTTGCATATTAGTCTTTGCATTCAGTATTTCTTGTCCATCGATCAGGACATTCGCGCTAAACTCTGCGTCGCTTAATTCAATATCCCTCGCGTGCGCTAGCGTATAAGGCAGGACCTGCTAGATCAGCCTCACCGATGAGTCCCCTAGCAGGTCCGGGACGAAGCGCTTTCTTAGCGTCATTATCTGTCAAATCGATCAATCGTTGTTATATATAATCGCTCTAGTCAATTTGGCGGGCAACATTCGAACATTCGCGACACACGCAGTCGCGAACGAAACAGCTAATAAAACGAATAAAATTAATTATTGTTCTCTAGGTACGGAGTTGTGTGAAGTTGTGAATTTGCAAAGCGTATCCTTTGATCCTAGGCCTACGCAAAATTTATGTCGAGCATGCAACGCCCCTGAAATCATAAAGTTCCAACAGGAACAATTTGCTAATGCCTCTAATCCCCGACGAGATATTCAACTACTCTCAGGGAACGCGGAGAGGTTGTACGATTTTCCAGAAACGTTCGCGCGTCAGTGCCAGCGGTAGGTTTGGAACTATTTCTGAATCTTCTGCGGGGCGTTCGTGTTGGTCCACAAATAACCTGCAAAAGTTTCGTCGGCCGGAGGGACAACGAGTCTGCCAAAAGGGTATTCGCGACCCTTGGTCGGTCGGAATGCGCAAAGGGAGCCAATTCGACCGGCTCTCGAGAATCGTAGTCGCAACATTTGACGCGAAATTCGACAGAACGGCACGTGATTAACAGAAGAGGTGGGCAGAACCACGAGCGAGCAATCGTGCGGCCAGCCCCATTGGGGCCTTCGATTCGCTCGGATTCGTCGGGATCTACGATCGACAGGATCGGCTGTTCCTATCGTATGTACGAAGTCAGTCAATACAAGGTCCTTTGCATGTCTATCAGGCACTTGACGGGAATGCGTCAGTCAACTGCATAGTATCAATTCGAGTAACTAGTGGTATCCGTTGCAGCCACTTCATCCGGTACAGATGCTGCCTCATTACTGACCTGAGATCTCTCTGTCGATCGAGAAACTCCTTCTGCACAATAATTATTGTCCGCTGCGTTTCCATATTCGAAAACTTCCGGTTATCTCGCCGTACAGTTAATACAGTTGGTTAATAATTTTTGAAGAACTTCGTTTGTTATTGTACCGGTGTTGCAGTAACATAAAAGTACCTTCGTCCTATTATACTTTCGACCAATTAGCGTCCCGACATAATGTTTTTCCCGTTTTCTTTGTTCTCCGTTTCCTCGCAACTTTATTTCATTGAAATTCATACACCTCACTTTTATAATTAATAATATCCATTCTCATAATTATTCACTACATTTTCGAAGAAACGATTTGGAAAGATTCATGAATTTTTAAGCAACGACACTTAATGTTTTTAGTAAGTAATTAACCAGACTTGCAATTAGAGAAAATAGTGACTTATAGAAAGTAGCGGTAATTTCCACTAGAATGATAACAGCATGAATACCTTGCACGTTCATTGTATTGGCTGATGGGGCAGCGTGAAACCGAAATAATTCAACTGGAAGCATCGGTAACACCGACACTTGTATAGTTAACGTTCGATTGCGGTTTTATTGACGAAAACCTAATTCGTAACGTACAACACAATGCTTAGCAGGTCGTTCATCATGACGCTTAATTGAAACGTGCTTGCGAGTCCTCTCAATTACTCGGCGAGAGCCCGGTGCAATTTTCCATGAAATAATTCCTATGATTACTGAAATCAAAATACTTAACCCATTGCCTCGCGGAACGGTGCAAATATTTGCGTAGAACGGAATGAATTGAAATTACAAAGTGTGCTAAATGTTTTCCAATTTTAATTGCTATATCGTCAAGTACTTTTGTGAACGTGAATAACCAGCGGAAATTACATTACGCTTCACTGATCAATTGCTTTTGACTTGAATGTATTTAAAGTAAATTTCACTGTACATAATGAATACAATAACGTAATAAGTTAAACAAATACTTATAATAATAATATCTGTTCATATGGTCGAGAGAAAAATATTCTGTAATAAAGAAATCCACTTTGGTTTAAAGAATATCAAGGAAGAAATTATTATTAATAGTCAGTTAGTAGCACGTTCAACATAAAGTGCTCTTCCAGGCGACAAAGTTTAAAAAGCATCGGCCAATATCACTGGCGAGTTAGCAAAACTGCCTGCACTCACAGAGCAGAAAATTTTGTTTGGATGTCAGCCAAAACACCGGGTGAACGGATTTCCTCGATCTCTCTGTGATTGCTGATACGCCGTACATTCTCGGCTTCTTTAATTGATCCAAGAGCGTAATCAATCATCTACGTATCCTCACAATTTTCCTATTTTTCCTTTTCTATTTTTGATGGATTAGTTACAGCAGATGAAAAATGAGAAAATGTGACAATATGCTGAAAAAAATACTATCGCGTGCAACTACACGCAGAAGACTATGTGAAAAATGAGCTTCAGTTAATATCGCAAGCTCCGAACATTATAAAAGTGTTCCACGATGAATGGATTAAAACACAATCGATAGAATAAAAATGTAAAATGAAAATGTATGAATATTCCCCGAGACTCTTTTTCTGTGTACAGCTATTTTCTACTTCCGCGTGTATAGTTGTACAAACGTTCCAATTAACGGATTTTATGCATTCATGATAAAAAAAGGGTGGGTGTGATCTGGAACAATAAATATACTACAAGAATGCAAGAGTACCGATGCATTTTTTCCGACACAATAAAATCGTTAAAGAGAGAAATAAATTCATATTTGGCGTTGCGACTGATGCGTTTATTATGCATTCCGCAGTCTAGTTAGAACAAATGAAACCTAAGAATTTCAACGTAGACGGACGAGCAGAACCGGAAACTTTTGGGCAGAGAGCGCGCGCAGCGAAATATCTGAAATGATCCTGAACCGAGGTCAATCAAAATTACAAATGGCTCCCATTTGAATAATAAATGTAACCGCGTCGGGCGCGCCGCGGTATCAATGAAAGTAATCTATACATTGTATATATCAGTAAGGGCTTTGTCAGAACTTGAGCTCGGATTAAACGGAACACCAATTACCCGACCCCGGATTAACGATACACCGTTATAACAGTAACTGCTCTCACGGTCCGCTCAGTTCGAGCCTGATCAGCCGACGCGGTGCCGCTCCGTAATAAACCATCTATGAAGTTTCAAAGATGAGCAATGCGTGTTGGCTAGATACAATAATGGGAATCCTAATTCAGGATGCCCGGGCAAGGTAACTCTGTCCGCGTCGTTGGTTACCACGCAATAGAACCGGAGAGCCGATCCATCATATTGGTCAATCTATCCCGGAATGGTCCCGGTGAGCTCGTTTTATCGCGCGACCTAACCAATCCATCGGATCTCCCTCCGTGAAAAGGGGGGAGGGTGCACCCGATTCGCAGACGACCACCCGGGAGGAAGCAAAGTCGCATTCGCTCGTGCACACCCGTCCCCCCCCCCCCCGCCGACGATATCTTCCTATGTATTCCTACGATGCAGTTTCGTATAATTGATACATAGCCCGGCCACCAGCTGACCAAGCGCTGCTGCTTTCCGATGCCGGTCGGGGGAAGAAAAATGTTGTTAGGACACCGATAATACGACAATCTATCACGCCCCTGACGTCCCGGACCGCTTCTGGTTTATTTAAGGCCCTACGCAACACTTAGCCCTCCGCTATCTGTACCAGACATTTTTCGGAAACTCCTGGACAGTTTGCCAAGTCATATCTTCCGACTTCTACCGGGCGAAGGTGATTCCGATTACGGTGCAGCCGTTCTCAGCGAAATCGATCACTTTTTCCCATCAATGTCGGCGAGCTCTGTTTGAAATATCTGCTGTGTTGTATGAGAAACTGGGGAGGGTTTAAGGCATATTTCCGATGGCATTAACTGTGCTTAGGAAATAAGGATCCTGGAATTTCTAGTTGATTTGAATTTTTATCTTGCTCTCTGATTGATTAAACAACCGAGCTACTGCACCGCCAGAACGCAATTCATCGTATCGCGTCCGGACACCGCGGATGATAAACGGGGCACTGCCAAAATTCATTTCTCCAAGGGGAAAGTTCCTTTTGTCTCACGAAATTATTCTATTCGACATCGATTTTCGGAAGAAAGTCGCCGCGCCGAATAATGAATGAAGAATAATGCCCGGCTCTATCACCTCGTTCCCCCCGTTCCGATATCTTCGACTACATTAAGCCGACGGAGTTGCGCCGGGAAACCTTTCAACCTTTTTCACTTTAATTCTTGAATCTCGAGGGCTCCTGCGATGAACACCTGCTGAAACATCTCCATGAAATCCACAAATACTCGCGTCGTTTCATTTCTATCGCACCCTGTATAATACGAGGACTGTACAGGACGTCACAAAATTATATGTCGCGGACACACACATAGCGCGATTCTACACGATCGATTTAGTCGAAGATTACATAAGGAACCCGCCGAAAAATTGACCTTGAACGTGAAAAACAAGGTAAAAGAAAACTAAAATTATATTTAATCGTGTAATTGTTTTAATCGTTAAACGATTTAAAATAAAAATTTGATTTTATTTGAGCTTATTTTTCACGTTCAAGGTCAATTTTGCGGGGGTTCCTCATGTCATTTTCGACTAAATCGGGGGTGTAGAATCGCGCTATGGTGCCTACCATACATAATTCTATGACACCCTGTACAGGATCAACCTGAGGAAGTTCCTACAAATGAAATTGTATGATTGGGTAATCGGTGCTCACTATTCTGTCATAAATCCAACATCTTACAATTTACTGTCGGTTCAAAAATATTGATATTTTCGAGTAATATCAACCGTTATTTTTCAACTTACGCATTAAGCCGGCTACGCTTAAAAAAAAAGCACTTAATAAGTTGTTTTGGGTTCATTTGGACCCATATCTATTTATTTAATGTTTAGCTATAAAATGTTTTTAAATTTTTTATTTATGTGTTATTATTAACGTAAATTACATACTAATTAAAAATTACATTCGTAAACGTAAATTACATACGTAATTAAATTAACTTATTCGGAGTCTCTTGTACAATAAATGCAAAGCGAGGCTCTGTGCTCTTTACAAATGAATTTTGAACAGTTGGTACAATATACATCGTATTTGTGATCTTTTTTATCGGTCTCACTGCAAAAAGTACACCGTCCTCTGACCCTTTTTTATGGTAGTGCAATATCTTCAGTTCTTGTTCGTCGCTTGTTATGATCACGAATGTGGTGACCACGTATGGACCCCAAATGGACCCCTAACGCCATACGTGTAACAATTTCTATTACAAGTATTTCAAAAAGGATTTTAAATATTTTTTTTAAGTGGAAGAAAGATTTTAATAAATTATCCTCCGCCAAGAAATTTCAGACTCGTCGGCCATTCCGTTTGGAAGTTACAAGCGCGCAAAGAATGCTTCGGGTCCAAATGGACCCAATAAGCGTAGCCGGGTTAAACTGCTTGCGACATGCTCAGTCGTCGATCGGACGAAGCGTCGGTCTCTCTGTCTCCCTGACAAAAAAGGATGATCACCGAAAAATGCTTCGAATGAAACTGCTGCGAACGTAGCCGGGAGGCCGGGAACGGTACGTGTCCGTCTCGGTTGACCCTGAATCGACGTATAAACTTTCGCGGGGAACGCCGATCGGAAACAGTCCGCTAAATACGTCGATTCGCGGAAACGCAATAGCCCGATAGCCTCTGGTGGAATTCCTTCAATTCCCGGCGTTGAATCGCGACCGCGGCAAACGGGACGCACTTTTACGGGGACGCAATAACGGCGGGCTCGCGACGATATGTTTCACGTATGCATGAACAATTTCATCGTCGGTGGGGAGGGACGCGAGAGGAGGTGGAGGAGGAGATGGAGGAGGAAGGTGGTAGGTCGCAGTCGCGCACATGCATCCACGGATTTTACCGAGTAAATGCCGGTATCCCCGAGATAATAGTCGAATTGTACACTTTGCCCATTATGATCTGGCATTATGAGCAGACTAAAGCCGAGTATTTATGTAACGCGGCCGTGTCGCAGTAATGCATGCATTGCACGTCCGTCGACACGGGGTTACAGAGCGTGTTAATTACGGCGCGGTCGTTACGCGTCATAAATTAATATTTCAATTACGATTTCGCTAATGCCGTGTACCCTCGGCCACGGGACGCATATTTCGGTCGCTACCCCCTCTTCCCCTCCACCCGGCCGCCCCTTTTGAAACTTGGAGCAACACTTCGGTCCAGGACAGCCGGTTTTCTATTATTCCCTATGGTGTGTAGGCAGTGCTAGGAGACCACCGACCGGTCGGCCGTTTTTGCCCCCTTTTGTCCAGCAGCAGCGTGGACCGTTTTTATCGGGCCGACGAATATATTCGAGATATCGACTGACCTTACGTTTAACGGCACTCCGAGGAATTGCGTGGCCGGCTATTTACAACGGCAACGCTACTCGGCCGCGATACCAATGAAATAAACAACCGCGCGCGATGCTGCCGAGCTTATTGATTAAATTACGTATACGGACCAGCGCGGAAACCTAGCTAGGAAAATAAATTACCCTCCCACACCCCTCTGCCGTCACCCCCGGAACGGAGCGTGGGCGTATCGCGGAATTCTTTCCACGGTCGTTGATAATTGCTCGCCGGCTACGCGCGCGCGAGATCCGTTCGATATTTAATCCCGCCGAGATTGATACCTGAATAATTGGTTCTCTACTTAAAAAGCACGGCGAGGCTTATTAGTTGTGGCGCGCAGTCTCCGGCGCGGTACACCCGATGATCGATCATATTGTATGCAAGATCGTTTTTAACTGCGCATCCTTTATGCACCCGTTTCTCCGACTCGCCACGTCCAGAAGCTTAATACGGTCTTCTACCATTTGCATTCGTAATATCGCCGAGCGCAGAATAATGTTGACCGAGTCGGGTAAATAATTACTTTGCTGGAAGAAACTCTCTCGGCAACTAACCGGCATGTTGTTTTTACGCGATATACTTATCTTAATGGGGATGGGAAATTGTTCTCTCTGTTCCGAATGGTTGTTTTTCTGTTACGTGTGGCATCTCGATTTTAATAAACTACTATTTCAAATTCTTGGGAAGCAAGCAAGGCAACTACAATGGGTAACAATGGTGACAATGGATTTTTTTTTAAAAGCTAGTGTAGTGTACGCGCTCTGAACGTGGCCGCGGGACTCGCAGGTATACACGCGCCCGAGCGTGGCGGGGTGGGGGGGGCTGTATACAGATCAGACGAGTGGTGAACACCGATGAAGACGGACGTTTAGAGAAACAAGAGTGAGTATTAAATACCCAATTTCCCCCGGGTTGTACAAGATCAGAAATAGTACAGCTAGAACAATTACTTTCTGCTGAAGAATATTTCGGAAAAATTACAATTGAATAGATCGAAAAGGTGATCAAAGAGTGTTCCAATATTTTTTTTCCCACTGTATTGATGCAGGATTTAAACGTCAATAATAAACTAACATGAACGACTCTAAGAATTTACCGTGACCAATCCGACAACCGAGATAGATGACGACACTTTTCGTCCCACGCACACGCGAACAGCTCCGCACGTAGTCCCAAACTGTCCGCCGCGTTTCCGATATTCGCCGGAAAATCCCGACCGCAGACGATCGTAGCCTCCAGCTTCCGACTAAGAATAAGACTATCCCTCATTAATTTTACAAGAAGTAATTTGAGAAATAGATATTTGAAAAGAATCTTACGAGCATTAATTAACTACTTAAATCGATAGAAGTAGAAATAGATATCAAGCTACAAATGGAACAAAAGTTTCGCGTTCCAAGTATAAACATCAAGAAGATAGTTCACTGTTAGGCTACATCGAATGACAAACTCAGAAAGTTTCGAAAGAAACGTCGATACGCCAAGAATATTACGCAAAACTCGGCTTTTCCTCGAAAGAAACAGAACTTTGCTTTCCGCAAGAAGAATCGGTGTATTCTTGCGAATGTTCGCTTCGCGACTGTGCCCCTTGGCCGAAATGATCGACGAAGTTCATAATTAGTTGCGCGGGTTCAATTACTTTCAACTATTCTGCAGGATTACTCGTCGCGGACGGTTCCGGATGAATGGCAGAGGCAGGAGAATTCGAAATAGCTCGCAGGCATTGGAAACAGTTGTAAACAATTCGCGGATTGTTTTGGTATTTGACAATGTGGTCTTCGGCCGTGCGTGTTAGGCTACCTGCATGCTATACCGACGGGAGGATCGTAATGTTGATTTATCGCGAAGTACGCGGTAGGCGATCCCGTTGATCCCCTTTACCGAGATTCGCTGTCAGCCATTGCTAAACCATGGAGTATTGCGATCGAACAGTTACTATATTTCTTTTATCTGTCCGTCCCGGAGAAGGCGGGGCAATTTTTACCCGCATTTCGGTTTTTTACGAGATAATTGTTCGGACTCGCACTGCTGATCAAAAATTTAAAGCGCGTTAGAATTCCGATCACCCAGAGAAATTCTCTAAAATTTTTAAATACTTTAATGCAATCGAATCTGGAAAAACTGGGATATGTGCAGCACGTACAATTTTTCGAATGTAATGTAATCCAGTTTTATTTCATTTCTGGTTTAGCGAAATCAATAAAAATAAAAAAAAAAAACTTTACTCGACGGATTTCGTAATTTTTGATGAAAGTTTTGATTGGTTCGAAGTATACTGCGCTATTGTTGCATTTCACGGGTCTTAACAACATTCAGATCACTGGAATATATTGTAATAAATAATTATTTTGAAGTCTGCAAAGAATTGTTGAAGATATATAAATATACAATTAGTCTGTTGAAGTAAGTACTTGTAAATACAACAGAAAGTTGCTGGTATAATGGGTTTAATTTATAGCGAACAAAGTAAACTAAGAAAACAAGTTTTGCGGAAAACGGTAATTACAGAATCTGGCATCAAAAGTGAAATACTTGCGTAATTACTTTCCGTGTTACATATTAAAGTTGCGAGCAAAATGCAGCAACTACAATGGCCGCATTAAAGGACGGAGAAAATGGGTTTACGAACGTAACGTGCAGGATAAGAAGTTTGTAATTCTCGGATTTCGAGAAAACAGCAGCCAGTGCATCGACCCAAAGCCCCGGAATTGTCCGCTCTTTTAAAAACCAGAAAATACATTTTCCAACGGGCAAACATAAGTTCTCGAGAACCCTCCACTGTCATCCGCATAGTGTCGATGTATAGATTCGCTCGAATATTATGTGAAAAATTTTCTGCTCGATCGTGCCAGCGGCGCGGCGTACAAAATGCAGGATATATCTGAATGGTCCATTGGGGGCGCTGTCTATCGGTCCGTTCAATATCTGCCTCTAACCCTAGCACGATCGGTTCAGCTTGGAAACCGTAAACTATCGGATAGGGTCTGCTAGGTGTGATATCGTAAATATATTTTGAGTACACTGAGCCACTCCGCTTACTCTGAATCAATCTGACAGGAAATATTGGGTCTATCAACAAGTAATCCGCTGTTTGTTTTAATAAACCGGTGACGGCGTTTGAATTCGAAACATGTTTCCGCGCTTTTCTATTTAAAAATAATAAACGCCGCGGGCCGTTGGATACCAGAAGCGAATGCCCCGTCCGGGCTTTCGGCTTTCGAAAACAAATATTGAATTGAACGGGAAACGAGTGTATTATATGAAAGCAGATGTTGCACGAAAATAATTGAAAACACCGTTTGTACTATGAATCATCTTGTTAAGGGGAGAATTTATTCTGTACGATTCATTTTCAAAGATCGACGTCGATACAATATTTTTTTCTTCTTATTTGTACGTGTTTATATTGCCATCAGTTTAGTCAATTTCACGAAATCTGACATCGCAAACATGTTCGAACTGCCTCAAACGTCCGGTTTGAAACAATTCTCTCTTCCTCGGCGAACTAAAAAATTCTCGTAACACGAGAACGCTCGGCACGGCCACGGATTTTGAGTATTTTTGCATGAACCGCATCATTCATTCGGCCCTGTCTTCAAACAATTTATCAACCGGTTGTTCGAAAGCAAATCCGGGAACGTTAAATAAGTACACGCTTGCGATCGGGCGCGTTAAATATTACGGAACACGCCAATTTTTGTCTCTTAAATTTACCTTTCGCTCTTTGCAATTCAAATGCGCGTTAAATTTGCATCGAACCAACAAAAAAACGCACACATTCACGCGCGTAGCGCGTGCCGCGAGGAACGGACCGCGCACGTAGCCCAGAAGCGTGTAAATCACGAGGCCTCCGTGTATGTAACTTTCGCTGGATTGGGGAACCAATCGCATGAAACGGAAACGTCGCGGCTACAGTGTCATTTCGGATTCATGAATAAATACCTGGCGTCCGGTACGAATAAAAAAAAAAAAGAAAAAAAGATGGGATTCAGGTCGCTGAGCGTCGCGCGCAAATCCCGACCAATAGAAGATAAAACAATACCGACGGATGTATAAATTCCTGGGTGACCTGTTTGGCGGATAGTTTGACCACCTGCTCCTAGATTGATGCTCGCTCTGCTCGGGCTGCCCACTGTGAAATTCATCAAACGGGACGCGTCGCGTCGTGGACCGAGATTCATAAAGAAATGGCGACGCTTCTGAATTCGTTCTGGACCGGTCACGCCCTCTGCCAGTCGAGGAAACGTTCGCCGACGCTCGGCAATGTTCGTAAATAAAAGGAGGGGCGCGCGCGTGCGATCGAGATTGAGAGTGGCACCCATTGTTTACGTAACAAATAACCGGTCTCTTGTTGGTTTTTTTTTTTAAATTTTTTTTGCGCCCACCGGGCGATTCCTTCCGCCGCAATCGCTCGAATAGTTGAGCGCGGAATCCCCTCCTCTCTGTAATCCGGAAGTGGCTCGCCGCGGCGAGCGCACACTTCGCGAAAACAATCCAATGGGTCCGGCGCGGCGCGCCGGCGATATCATAAATTCAACAGGAGATTTTTCCACTGCGCACACAGTTTTGGCCTTTTTAGCACTCGTTTAAAGGGCAGATCTTCGCGCGCCGCTATTGTCCGCTTCCTCCGCCTCTATTCCGGCCGGTCGATTTATGGTCGCGTTATTGCGACCCAGGTGACTTTGAATGGTTGAAACACTCCGGCGAACGCTAAAAAGGATACTCTGATGGGGCATTCGCGAGAGAATTAACCTCTTCACCGGATATATCCCCGGCTGTCCTCTATTTACGGCCTCAATGTCGACCGCGATTGTCAGCGCGATTCCAAAGCTCTTCCGAACCGTATATTAAACGCGCGGGAATTGTTGACTTAATTTTACTGGAATTTATACTCCAGCCGCTGTTAATTAAATTTTGTTAATGAGAAGATACTGGGACTATCGAGTTCACCCGGTAACCAGTTGTAATCCGTGAATTTTATGCGTTTATAACAGAAACGAGTACGTACTACTTAAAGCAGTGTTAAGAAGATTTAAGAGCATCAGTGTGTTAATTCCAACTTAAGTAGGTCATTGAAAGAAGAAAGAAATTTTGTATCGTGTTGTCTTGCAATCAATGCAAACATTGTGAGCTCGTGTGTTCAAGATGCGTTAATAAACAGCGTCCAGTACGGTACTAATTAAAAACTAGTAAATATTTATGGAGAAAGAAGGGTCGAAAGAAATTTAGCTAGTTTTATTTTCGTCTTATTTCGCTGGGAAGAATTACCTATCAAATTTTCGGCCACCTGTTGCCGAACACGTCATGTTGCAGGGTAATAGAGGGAGGAGCTAACCGAAATTGGCAGACAAAATTCAAGATTGCATTTTGTTCATCGTAATGGTTATCCAAGATTAAAAAGCAACTTTGTATATTAACTTTCCGGACAACCTAATATTTTGAGCGTTCGTTGATCGATCTAACAGAGTCGAAATATTTTTCGTAATTCGATTGCGCTCGGGGTGTAAAAGAAAAATGTGAAATATTTCGCGGATAGCTGGATAAGAATAGCCGGGGAAATTGTGGGAGCGACGTTGTTCAACCGTGCGCGCGTGCCGGACAGACGTCTATTTCATTACTGGGCAGAAATGAAATTTCAAAAATTTCGAAAGACATAACAGCGAGCCGGTGAAATATCGCGAAACGTGAGAGGCGACGGGGAAGAACAGTGGCCGGCAAAAACCTGAGATACGTTCCGCGTAGTATCGATCCGAGCCAGCTGGCACGACTATTCCTTTGAGAACCAATGCCACGAAGTAGACGAAGCTAAGTGGGCGCGAGATAAATTGAGAATAATACCTCCCCTATTCCATGCGCCTTCTTGCCACGTGCCATTTTTACGGGATCAGCCTTTACGGTAGGCAGGCAGGGCACTTCGACACTAACGTGTCCGTAACATCTGCTCGCGTCAATTATCCCCCGGACATTTTTCAATTGCGCGCGGCAAGTCGAGGCTCGCCGGCCCGCAAAATTCCTAAGCGACACCTTTAGACGGTGTTCTTCTTGCATACTTATACACTTTGCTCTCCACCCCCCACCTCTAGATTATCGAGCTGAAACTTCGCCGACTTCCGGGCGTTTACTTTTAATTAACTTTTCTCTCGGCCGCTTGCGGATTACCGTTGCGGCTGCTTGTTCTGCTCATCTGCACCCCGGCTCTCGGTTAAGATGACTTTCTCTTAATTTGTCAGATCGCACGTTTCACCCCGGCAGGATTCGGCTTGTTTGCCGGACACTTTTCCTTTGCAGATGCCATCGCCTTTATTGAATTACGCTCCGGAGATGTTTAAACGACCGTCGTTCGAGAGTTTGTTGGGATCATTAAGGGATGCTCTAGACGACGCTCCCCTCGGAATGGCGATTTCGCGTTACGGCCAACCGCTTCACCGAATTATCCGCTATTTTTGTTCTTTTCTTTTTTGCGATAACGTGATAATTAACATTAACTGTTGCAGCACTCTGGAAATGACAACTGCAACATGCAATCGTTGTTTTCGAATTTCTTTGTACGAATTACTAAATCTGATAGAATCAAAGCTATTGCGTGTGCTCGTGAAGGCCTTTCCCGCGAGTTTATGGTCACCATAAAGTGGAGAGCGTACAGGTGCTGTTTAAACGCATCGTCTGCTCGTGATTTATTGCAGAAATTGTTAATGAAAATTCAAATATTAATTGTATTGTATAACTGAGTTGTCTTCGCACTCCGCTGGATGCGAAGTTAATTAATTAACTCCAAGAATATAAAATGCTTATAATATTCGACGAAAGTATTATGTTAATCGCTGAACTGAACATTTAAATTAAATTAAACGCATTAGCGTACAGCTGAAACGAATTTTACGTGTTACAATTGTAGATACTTCAAACACTAAATTTTATATAAAATGGTGAATTACACGTTGACGAACATAGAAATTTAACAAATAAATTTAAACATTCAACGAACACAATGTTCTTGAACAGGAAAAATAAACAGAGATTAATATGCAAAATTTACAGTATAAAAATAAAATGCAACGAAACATGTATCTACGAACACAGTAAAATGTATCCACATTTCCTCTTCGATCAGAACATTATCAGCGGATATTTATGCATTTATGGCTTCTCAAAAATTTTCAAAGAATATTCGACAGATTTCAGTACGATTTCGATTTGTTCCAGATCTACAAATTCCAGTACCACCGAAAATAATATTTTATTTGGTTCCCCTTCTTAAGATTCCTCTAGAAAAATTGCACAAACATCCGCAGTCTAATTATCAGTAATCGAGAAATTCGATTATGCATCACGCGGACGAATTCGCTCGTATAATCGAGGTCTCTCCGCTGCACCAGCGCGAATATATTCTAATAAAGTGCACTGCAACATGCATCCGTAATACAGCGAGGCACACGGAAATTTCTTTTATGAAAAAATAATGGCTGTGACGTGAAATTGTCAGGCCACAATAAAGTACCTAAAAGGACATTCTCCGTTATATCGCACACGGACGCGCGCTGCAAGTTACCCAGTACACAAACCTCTGCTTGGTCGCATCGCGCAGGCGTTCGCGGCATTCCGCGGCGCACACCAACGAAGTATGCCATTATATGTAATTGCAGTTAATAACGAATTCTTTTTGTTTTCCCGATGATACAATTTTCTTCGCGCGCCCGGTGACAATTGCGCGGTCCCCCGCCGAGCACGTTACATAAGTAAAACAGTAGCCACTCTTTTTTCTCCCCGTCCGTTGACAAAGTCTCGCGGATCGAGAACACGTCGCGTAGTGCAAACAACGGCCGGCGAACGAGATGACAGTAATTATATAATCTATACTTCGTTTAACTGGAACGAACGGCCGCGCCCAACGTGATCGATCAATTACAGAGTCAATAACATTGTAAGCAGTATTTAACAACGAATTAATTTCTCCGTATTCGTCGGCCGAATAATGCGCCGTACGAGGAAGGGGGAGAGAGAGGGAGCGAGAGATTGGCCGAGTCAACAGTGAAACTGCATTCACTGTGATTGCACGATACGATCACCGCAGACTCGCGCGCATTTGAAACCCGACGCCCCCCCCCCCTTCCACCAACGCCGCCGGATTTTCGGGTCTCGATTTTATCCGCGGCGCCCATATCTCCGGAATAATGCGGGAACGGTCGCATTGTGTTTGTAACTAGTCGATTCATTGGCCTGGAAGATCGCAGGAATCCGTTCCCTTCGCGGTGAAAACGTTCCCGCCCGACCGGATGCTACTCCATTCTCTTCAGATTCTATTCCTCCTCGTCCGACTCCTCTCTCTCTCTCTTTTTCTTCTTCTTTCTCTTTTTTTCGTCCTGCTAGCAGGCCCCTTTCTCCTCCTTATCCGACAACTTTTAGCAGAAGCCTTTCTGTGTCCACGGGGTAATCGCGTGATCTAAGAGCGGCGGAGCTTTCAACGGATATCCGCTTGTGCTAGGGGGTGAAAGGATGCATCGCGAAGTATCCCGAACCGCCACGATATACACACGGTGTTCCGTTCACTGTTGATGCCGTGTACCTACATCGCGGAGCCAGCTATGTGCACGGAAGCCGTGGGCCAAATGGAGAACCTGGAAAAATTACTTTAGGATGTTACACGTAAAGGGACGTCACACGAGAGCTGTGTGTCATCTCTAAATTGAAATAAAAGCGCAACGGTACGAGATGTCAATGTGATTTTCTTTTTCATTTTTTATTTGTGGATATACGACAATTGTGTTTTAAAAAAAAATTTTTTAACACTGGACTCGTTGAAGAAATATAACAAGTCTGGTTAATTTCAAAAATTTTTGTAGTGTTGGTATTTGTTTCAAGATAAAGACGAAGCATTCGAAAAAATAATATGGAATATCAGAATGATATAATGTCACGTCTCAAGCAGAGAACATGGGCGCAACTATTTACACCTGTCACAGCATAAGCAACGCTATTGTCCTAGTCACTGCCTCCAGCGCATATACATACGTACACCCAATCTTGACATTCTAAACACCTAATACGTCTTGCTGTGGATTCAGGAAACAAATAATCCCAGAAAATACACTCAGAAAACACATGCTCGTCGAGCTCAGCGACACGATAGTTGTTTCATTTGTTAATCCTTGAGAGCTATTTTGTTTATCCGAATACGAAACTTAACTGTACTGAAAGGACCGCTTCATTTCAACAATTTCTGAAATATTTGCTTCTGAACTACAGTTTTTAATATGACTGCGATGTGGCTGTTCCAGAAATGCTTGAAATTAATTTACTAAATTGCGATGTTAAAACGTAACGAAACTATATGATTTTTATTCCAACTTTAAAATAACAGAGAGAAAAAGTTCCAGCTGCAAGTGGCCAATAATTATTCTCCATTAGTATAAAATAAAATATCGAGCGAGTGGAAAAGTTTTAATGAACTTCTCCCGCAAATAAATGGGCTCCGTTAACTTACTAAAAATTATTTTAATCATTCGTATAACAATATTTGAGTTCCATCCGGGAGTGGTAAAATTAATCTACAATAACGTGCATCCAATTTTTGTTTATAACTATTCATAAACTTGTAATTCGAAAGAACACGTATACTTCAAATAGTAGCTCATCACTAGACAACGGATTTTATACATTCACTTTAAAAAAATGCATAAAAAGTTAATTTTTCCACTATCTTTTTCTGATTAAATCGACATTTTTCGTGAAAATTGCAAATCTCTCTTTCAGCCTGAAAAGTTTTACAATTTTATCTTTACCTTTAAGAAAATCTTCTTATTTCCTGTTTTACACATTGTATTGCTTAAATATAGAATAAAAAAGCATAAAAATTTCAAAAAAATTCGCTTTGCAGTTGTTTGAGAAAAGAAAATTCGTAAATATTACCGTTTTCGGGCGCTCTAAATTAGACTCCTTTAAGAAAGAAAATAAATTTCTATTTCACTCCAGTTTGTTGCAATTCTTGTGCAAAATTTTTGATTTTCCATGAAACTCCGCTGTCTACTCGTCACAGTTGACAAATGATGAAATCTTAGGAAGAGAATCAGCCACGGCGATTACAAAAATACGAGCTAATTGGACTCGTGGACCCCGTTCAAGTACCATACGTTCTCGCAGACGCGGTAGTTCGGAGACAGCCGGTGGCGTTACAGCCGAGAAATAAACACTAACTCCGTCTTGGCCGTATTCCTGATCCGGCGCGGCTGTGCGGGGCAAAAAGTCGCGGAGTTTCGAGGGAATCCGCGGGAGGAGTCGTGGCGGCGTCGCGTCGTTCGGGATTGGGGGTGGCAGCTTGCGGTGTCAGCCGAAGATCCCGAAAAGTCAACCCGCCGTTCTGCAATCGGCTGCTAAGTGATTTCTAGTGTTTCAGCCGGGCGCAATAATATCTCTTCATGGTTTGCCAGGTCGCTCGGTGCCGTTCTTCCGCCCACGCCGCGCCGCGCCGTGCCACGCCATGCCACGCCATGCCACGGCGCGTCGAGCGTCTTATGTATCTAGATTCTAGGTGTACATAGGTGTATCGGTAAACTATCAGCAGCCAGGACCTGCTGGCGCGGATCGGCACCGTGTCAGCGGCCCGTGAATCACCTGCGAGGGTTCTCGAACTACAATATAATGCTCCGGGGAGCGGCGGCCGGCTTTTCCGGGGCAGCGGAAGACGGAATGAGATCACGATCGTGTTGCGGAGATATAAAGCATCGGGCAGCAGCTGCGGGCGTCTTAATGCGCCGGCTTGCCTCCCGTAAATAACTTTCCCGTTGACGAGCCGGAGAGAAGCTGGAAAAGTCAAAACGGTGCCAAAGCACGCGAAAAGATAACCCACCGCGCCGCGCCGCGCCCGGCCGGGGGACCTATCTCGAGAATTAATATCGAAGTTCGCCGACCCGCCACCCCGTGAAATACTTAAAGCCTCCGCTTGCTCGGAACGTGTTCGCCACTAGTTGCCGCCACGAAACAACCTCCTGGACGGTAACCGCCTCAATCGCAGCTTTATGCGTTTCTCGCGTAATTAGGTCTCGAATGCGTGAAACCCGCTGAAAAGCACAGCTTAGTGAGTTTCAGTCCGCCAGGCATAGATGTGTTAACATTTTGCGACATCAGAGTGGTTAGAAACACTTTTCTTTCGAGAACATACGGCGAAGCGTTGGAAACACGCTCGAATGTTTGTTCGGAAAATTCAAGTTGCGAATAATCTGTGGATTATATGGATTTATGAGGAGAACGAATTTTCATTTTTCATGAAGATGCGCGGTTTATTTATATACATAGAATTTCGGGTACACTGTGATTTTCCACTTTTTTGCAATCGATGCAATAATTTACATTTTCTATGAAGACCCACAACCTATTTATTATTCATGGGCGGCTGTACTTTGACCATTAAATTACGAAAGTAACTGGACTGGAAAAATTCAAGTAAATACACGGTGTTAGAGGTCGACTCAAAATAATTTTAATTGCATTTTATTACACTGTTAATTGGTTTCACTGTTGAATGATTTGAAAATCGTCGATTTTTTTACACCGTAGTGATGAAGTATATTTTTAAAGCAACAGTGTATCGATCGCACGTGATACACAGTTTTCTTTGAAAATGCAAAACTTTTCCGGGACAAGCGTTTTTTTTGCCAAAGCGAGGGGATGAAGTATTTTACGTGCAATCGCTTAAGCGTCACACGTTATACGTATATCTTTCACTGACAAAGCAGTTCACCTAAGCTCCCTTGCATAAAGATCGCTCCCTTTCTAGCCGGGAAAGAAAATCCTTTATTTATAAAGATGAAGTGTTTAATATCCTTTTCTCTTTGTCAGAAAAAGCAGGAGAATCTACCCCGGATCGGCTGTTATCATAAAATGTTGATCATTATTATAAATTCTCATTGAGAAGCGAAGTTTCGATCATACCGCGAGAGCATTAACTTCCGACATGTGGAACATGAAAAATTGAACATGTAAAACAGTTTTAGGAGGGAAGATCAAGGGAACGAGCAGTGACTTTTAAACTGTCGTCGATGGGATGAAGAAAGTTTGCAAACTGCTCGGCACCCGGTCGGCGAAGATATAAAAATAAATAGAACTTAATAAACCTATTAATAACTAGGCCAGTGGAGTTTTACACGGCAAGAACGATTTAGGAGATTACTTTATAAACATTTTTAGCGACGAGCGACGAAATCCAAAAGCATTTGTCGACGAGGCACGTTATTTTTTCTTTTTGTCAGAGAATATTCACGGTAGAACGGAGACATTATAAACTCATTGATTTAAAACCGGCCCTGTATTTATTCCATTTTCGTGTATAATTTATATTGGCAACTGATGCCTTGACAAGATAAACGAGTGGACACCGATAACTGCTCTTTTCGATGCCGTAAATTTCTGTCGCAGTTTTTGGATATACAACTCTCTACCCCGATTGTTTAAAACCTGAATAATGAAAAATTTCAGTAGAAATTTTTAACGCGTTTAGCGGAATTAGTATCATCCTCGCGATGGCACAATCGATTATCGATCGATACATGGGTTCGAAGATGCGTCGGTTCATGGCACTGTGGCCATTATTATTGGTTAAATAAATAAATAAATATATATATATCTTTACTGTCAAGTATTAAACGGTGCCTATAATTTATTTACGGACCTACAGAATCGAGTGAAAGATTTTAACAATTTTATTGTCGGAAGGTTCCACGAACGTTTCAGCGTAGAAAGGGCAGTTGTAACTCGATTATTTAGAAGGTAATAATAGCTCTGCAAGGCTCGAATTTCGAGCATTGTCCAGCTTAAAAATATCATCGCTCCGAAGAAGCTATTTCTTACACATTTTGCGCCTTCTCCACTTTTAACTTGCTTCCACGTCGGTTCTAAAACTCGACGATGCCGAAATAATTCGGAACCAATAACTTGCACCCTTACTTCACCCAGATTCGGTCTTATTAATACACACGGTATTAATACTGTTGTGCTATAGGACTTCACTGACTGACGTAACCTATTTTTATTAAAAGACCGCAAGAAGGTTGCACTCTTATATGCTTTCCAATTGATTTCTAACATTTTATTTTTCACTTGCAGCCACAGCAATAATAAATGTTGAATATATTAGATAATCGAGTTTTTATACTTTCCCGAGACTATTCGGAGTGTCCATTTGAGGATTAAATGAGTTCTGTGAGCTTTCTTTGATTGGCACGCGGAGCGTGAGCAGGCAAACTGCGCAAGCATTTACGAAACAACGTTATCGCGGGCAATACTGACGAAGTAACGTTTGCCAGCGGGTTCTGCTCGCTGCTTAAGTCTAAACCGCCAAATGGCCGCCGTCGTCTGCGAAAGGGAAGTAAGCCATCGTCCTGAGAAAAGTAACTTAGTCCCAGCTAAAGCGTTAAATGTAGTGTATCCTCCGCTCGAGACCAGCATAATTGTCCCTCATAAACCATCTACCGGGGAGGAACGGGCGAACAGCAGAAGCGGATTGTATCCTCGTTTTCTGCTATGTAACTTCCACAGGAAAAAAGCCGCGTCACTTTTTATCCATTAAGCCGCCATGCGGTTGGTTATAAATAAGCGAGGCGAAAAGATGCTCGAATCAGCGGGATAGAACGTGACCGAACAATGATCGTCCGCTGGGATTTCGGATCAGCTCGCTGGAGAGATTGGCCAATAGACTATACCCTCTTCCGCGTTGTTGATCTGCTTTTTACATAACGCTAGCCGAAACGTTTATTTATCACACCTCGTATTGTTCTTGAAAGATTCGCTATATATTATAGAGTAACATTTTTTTTTCTAGTAAATTCTGAAAATATCGTGTTTCACTGTGCAATAAAAAAGCACGCTGAAAATATAATCGAAGTTGGTTAACATCGGTGTGAGCTGCAATCGATAAAAAAAAAATCGTAAAAATGGCAGTCATAGAACGAAAAATCACGAAAAATTGAGATTTTCACGATTTTAAATCGGTCGGAGCCCATAGTAATGCTAACCGATTTTAATGAAACTCTCGTCGCTTGCACAACTGATATCTGCAAAACGTATTTTTTAAAGTTACAGATTCGGCAAATATTTTCTGGCAATAAACTAAATCCTGGTGCTCGAAATGTCAAAGCTCGTGCTCGGTCGTCGCTTAATGATTCCGGGAGTTAGGACAAACGCGGCGGACATTCGTCCTCGCTATGCGCCACGAGGGTATCGTTTCAGCGGGTAAAGGGTTTGCGCGCCATGAAAGATGAAAGTCAAGAAAATGAAAATGGCAGGAGGGAGAAAACGAGAAAATAAAGAGGGTTCACGAAGTGCCGGCAGAGGAGATGCGCGAGAACACAAATGAGGGGAGAAGAAGCAAACGTTTGCTTGACATTTACCAAACAATAGATGAGAGGAGCCTGAAGTTGGCTTTTGCTAATTTGCTAAAGATCTTCTGAAGCCGAGAAGCCACGCGATTAACGCGTATCACGCGAGACACGCTGTTTTTTCCGGTATTGCTCGTTAAGTTCGCGGTCTAGTTCCTTGATCAGAAGGTAACTCTCTCATTACCATCATAATAAGTCTATTTTAACGCTTTGAGGGCCGTGTCAGTCACATATGACGTAATTCTTTGTCCGGAGGCAAACGATCGCTTCTACAGAAACATCCACTCGACGAAATTTGTTTAACATCTATAAAAAGCTGGAAGGTTAGAAGAGCAATCGTTAAATCTTTATGCAAAGTAAAAATCTTCAGGGGTTGAGTAAGAATATTAATCCCAAAAAGAAAAATGATTGGAAGAACATAATGAATTCGTTAATTTACTTCTACTGATTTTTTTTTTAATGCTCCGAGGCACATGATTCACGATTTCCCAAAATTTCAGTTCAATTTCAAATCGAAAGTCCCAGTTCTCACGGAAGAGTCTCTTTATGGTTGGCGAGTGATCGAACGACGTGTTCGCGGTTTAATTCGACGGAAAGTCATTTTCGATCTCTTGATCCGGCCGTACGGTTTTAAGAAAAATTGGATTGAACCCTCGAAACGAGAATACGCCTTCGTTCGGTTCCGAAAGTTTCGAGTCACGTTGTGCAATCGCGCTCTGTCCGACGAATGCCTCCTAGTAGATCACGTTCATGGGAATAATCAGCGAAACTGCTGGCCCCATCGTCGACGCAGACTAATCACGATGAGGGCCGGTGATATTGTTTCGGGTAAATTATTGCACTCGTATCGACGAGGTTTCGTAATGACCCACATTTCGTGGATCGTTCAGCCGGCCTTCCGCCGAGACCGCCTAGAGTACCGTCGATAACAGCAGGCCATGAACTTTGATAGAATTTTTCTGGTTTATCCGATAACGATCTTATATTAACTGCCATAAAGATCGATGAGTCGCGAGAGAAATATTGCCGCCACCGGTAATGTCGCGGAAGACCCCTAGACAAATGTACAATATCTCGTAACACGTTTCCATTTCGAAGACGTTGCGTCGAACGGCAACTCTGTTAAAACGAAATATTCTATTTTGTTGCTATTTAATGGACTCAAATTCTTCAAAGAAGTAAGCCTCTCAGTCGATGGAGTAGGCGAACTAATAAAGATATTACTGTATAAGTGAATGAGTATGTTTTAATTTCAAAATTGAAGTATTTAATTATTTATATATGGGTGTATGAATTTTGTCGTGGAAATGCGTAACGAAACGTTCGATAAAATCATGTATTTTTGTATAATATAGCGACAGTATAAATTATTTTTAAAAGTCTGTCGGATGAAACGATTTTATAGCGGAGCACTTTAATCTTTCAAGCGAATTGTATTTTACATTCGGAAATAAAAGCTTCACGCACTATGGTTTAATTTGAAATGAACGTGAGCTCTGAAAGCAGAATAAATTGATTATTTACAGAGTGTTACCAAACATTGTAAATTTGGAATATTTTTCGTGCAGGAGCTTTGTTTTCTTTATTGTACGATAAAAAATGAAAGCGGATTTCATTTATTTTAAATATCCGGTTTAGATGTTTCAACATTTTGAAATATTGGATTGAGGTTGTGATATCGGGTTTCAATGGATACAATGATATAGGATTATGGATTTATAATGATTTCATACGTATTTATGCGCATATGGCTTCTTTTTAAAACGGATGTTTTACCTGTTGGGAGATTCATATTGCATTTTCGCGCGACGCATTTTTTGCCTCGCGGAACAAGGGAAAATGGAGGTTCATGGCCGTGCTAATTTCAACTATTATTACAGAAATTTGCTAGCTTCCAACTAAATTTTACTCGTGGTTGCATAATGTTTTTTATAGCACCTCCAAGCATCTCGCAATTAATATAAATATTTTAGAATTAGTAAGGCGAAAACAGAATGCATGCAATTAAGTACAGTCATGAAACATTGTGAAACGTTGTATTCTTTTTCCGCATGCACGTTCCTTCCCAAATTGCACGATTGTGAGTTATTCAGAATGGAATTCAGCTCATTTTTACCTCTTCCTGAATTTGCGAAGAATGTTTATTTTATGTGTAATTGAACATTAACATTAAGTTTCACCAGTATAATTAATTCCAATAATTGCTTAATAATCTTCCGTGTAGTCGATAACATTTGAAACATTAAAGAAGGTGGGTGTAGATAAATGACCATTTTATGGAACATTACTTCAGAGTGCATTCCATTGATTAATTGTGAGTCATTGATACCGATGCGCCAGCGTTTTTGATTCAATCAATCCTTCCAAGCAGTACCTCGTATCAGTAATATTCATTCATATTGTTGCAAATTCTGTTTTAATGAAACCAGCAAGAACATTGATACTATTTTCTTAATTAAACCGAACAAGTATTGTTAACTGTGCAACAGATTTTTTGCACATGGTATGCTGTCCAATGACGTCGAGACCTGAAATAATTATGTATACAAAACTTGTTGCTCTGAAACATAAAATCAGTCGAAACTAGCAAGATGTATCACTTGCTCGCTTAATCCCGACAATCGACAGGTCAAGTGGACGGAATTCTGAAACCTATACTTTCTCGTTTCAACGCGCGCATATTCCCCGCCGTGAAAGACCAACGGCAAAAAAAGAAAAAAGAAAAAAAAAGGAACGTGTGATTTTCGATCGGTATTACCTCGCATCGCCAGCTACAATGGAGTCCCCGATGCATAAAGTTGGAAGGATCCGCTCGACCTATTGTGCCGGCAATATAACTCAAGTGTCGCCCCGTTATTTAACCGTAGGTACACAGAGCCTTTGTATTCTCCGGTGAGCTGTTGCAAAGACGCGGCAGAAGTTCCGCGTCGCGGCTGCTCAGCGGAAAAGTCAACTGGAAAACAAGAAATTTAATTTTCCCGAGACCCACATTCCCGCCGAACAAGGGATAGCTCACTCGTTGCCGCAGCAAACTATTAGGACTGCCACTTGATTCATAAATCTACTATAATTATTGTAAGCAAACTGCGAGATTCCGGACGTCACGTGTTCTATAAGATGGAGCAAGCGTGCGATAAGCAACGTAGATCGTTTCCATGAGTGCATTTTGATCGTGTCAAAGTAAAAAGCTGCAGGAAAAAGACACCGCGAATTAATTTGTACATTTAACATCGATTAATTTAATCGCCCGGACGCCTCTCGAGACAGGACAGAGCAGGGGTTTCGGGATAAAAGCGTCGACTTCGTTTCTGGACTCCGGAAAGTGTGGGAGACTCGTCTCCTCGGGAAACGAGGGTTTCGCTCATTGTTCCCGATCGATCATTAACCGCGGAACCGTCTGTCCGAGTAATCGATGATTTCGTTGCTCTCGCCTGGGAAGTTCGTCGCGAAAGTTACGAGTCCCCAGCGAGCCGCGTTCCTTCACGAGGTAAGGGCAAACTTCAATTTGATTCTTCGAGATTGACGACGGCTTCGATATTATAGAAAGAACTGCGGTTAGAAGAAGTGTGATCGGGGCCCGAGCAAGCGACGCCGCCGCCGTCGAGGGAGGGGAGATCGATGAGAGAAGTGACGAGTTCATTTTGGAAATAAGAAAAGTTTCGGAGGGATAGGGGGGCGAGACATTAGTTCGGGACAGTGTCAGGTGGCGGATTTCATTATCATGAGATTCTGATGTCCTCCCATTAGAATTGCTACCGGCAACGGTTGCCGCCGCGATATTGAGAAGCTCCGCAAATCTCCATTTTATTGCGTACCATTCTCTTGTCCGAAAATTAGATTTAATTAACAGCTTTTTGGCGCGATCCTGGCGGTAATGAATATTCAACGTGAATTATTCTCGGTTCGGTCTCGGGCATAGTTCCATCGAATTCCAAACATCTTTACACACGGTACAGTTGGGATTCTATTTTGCGATTTAACATTCTTGCATCCATGAACGATTTGGAAGCATTTGAACGATCGCCTGGCTTTGATTCGCGCGACCGTGGGTGTTCCGGTGCGTACGAAGCGTTTCTTTTATACTCTTTGTTGGGGAAATTCATTCGGAAATACTGACTGGGAACTAATTCGATTAATGAAAATAATTTGAAAATGATTGAATGAAAATTTACTGAAAATCATTTTAAAATAATTGAATTTTCAATCTATGTCGTACATTTTCAAAGAAAAATAAATAAATCAACACGATTTAACGATGTAACAAATTATAATACAGAAATTAAATAAGTTTCAATCAATTAACTTTATTTCAGATCAAATTAGATACGTCGATTAATATTAAATAATTCTTCCTTAAGGAAAAGATTTTTTCTTTAACCCGGCTACGCTTTTAAAAAAAGGCACTTAATAAGTTGTTTTGGGTTCATTTGGACCCATATCTATTTATTTATTGTTTAGCTATAAAATGTTTTTAAATTTTTTATTTATCTGTTGTTATTAACGTAAATTACATACTAATTAAAAATTACATTCGTAAACGTAAATTACATACGTAATTAAATTAACTTATTCGGAGTCTCTTGTATAATAAATGCAAAGCGAGGCTCTGTGCTCTTTACAAATGAATTTTGAACAGTTGGTACAATATACATCGTATTTGTGATCTTTTTTATCGGTCTCACTGCAAAAAGTACACCGTCCTCTGACCCTTTTTTATGGTAGTGCAATATCTTCAGTTCTTGTTCGTCGCTTGTTATGATCACAAATGTGGTGACCACGTATGAACCCCAAATGGACCCCTAACGCCATACGTGTAACCATTTCTATTACAAGTATTTCAAAAAGGATTTTAAATATTTTTTTTTATGTGGAAGAAAGATTTTAATAAATTATTCTCCGCCAAGAAATTTCAGACTCATCGGCCATTCCGTTTGGAAGTTACAAGCGCGCAAAGAATGCTTCGGGTCCAAATGGACCCAATAAGCGTAGCCGGATTAACTTTGAGATTTTGTGTGAGATGTGGATAAATGCATGAGAGAATGATACTAACGTGTCTGTTATAGGTTGCTCATGCGTTGTCTACAGCAGCAGGGACAGACCTCAAGGTGGCACATTTACATCTCCTTATTACCCTAAACGATATCCGTCGAACATCGATTGCCTGCTTTACACGTTCATCGGCCAACCTGACGAAATCGTCGAGCTGTCATTTGATCACTTCCACATTCATCGTGCCCGACCTAAGTAAGTAATCCAACAAAGTCCTACTTTTCATGACTTATAAAACACGCAAGGGACCGCCAAAAATTACTTTGCACATACAATATAGATAAAAAAATCTAGATAATAAATATAAGGATAACTGTATAAAGAGCTCCGATGAAAACGAAACGTGTGTTCAATAATTAAGCGAGAAACCGCCATAAGCTGCTTACAGTGCGCCCATAGGTTTACCGTCCCAAGTGCGATGAATATATCATACAGACCAACTTGTAGCTCTCTCAGAAAAAAGATCGTCCCAAAGATGGTCGACTGGAACTTGCATTATACATAGATCCGTGCACGCTGCAGTTGGACCGAAATTTTGAATAAATCATAACGAACAAAAATAGAGATGATCCAGATGTAACAGCGTTTCATATGTTAAATTATACGGATACTCGGCCCGGCAATATGTACGCACGACGGTGCAGAATTTGCAAAGTACGGTTTCCAGATTCGAAGTGTCTTGTCGCAATGAGATCTGTGGAACTTTATATTCAAGAGAACATTCCTCTTTAAAAAAATGATTTATTACATACTTGTATCAGATTCGATTAATTGAGTAATTAATTTCCTGATTATAATGAATAACCTGATTGCTTGTACCAAAGATTGTAATGAACGAATATAATTAGTGCATCCATTGGTATTTTATCACAGTGAAAAATATTTTGAAAAATACAATTTTGCAAATCTTCATAGAAAAGTGAACGAGAAAACATGGTGGAGGCACACAAAAAAATTTTTCATTGTTCTGCGAAAGCAGAGACGTAAAGCTTTAAAACGAGTCCAGGCTTACGGTTTTTACGAAATTATTATAATTGAAATATCGAGAATTTAAAAAAAAAATGTTCGAATAATTTTCGGATCTACTATATATAACGAGATCCGCAAAGATGTTTCTCAATTAAACAGATTCTTACACGGTGCTCTATTAAGGAGTATTAACTTGGCGGCGCTGAGCGTGTAGCTCTACTTCCAAGGGAAACTTAACTTATTAAAACAGATGCAAGATTTTGTTTCGAGCACGGGGAATCCGCTTTAGGAACTACTATAGCACTCGGCAGAAGTATGCCGGAGATGGGGATTTAAAACGAGAACGTTGTAATACCTTCCTCCCCATTATTTCAGCCGAATTAAAATCAGCATCGATTCATGCTCCGGAGCCGCGTCGATACGATGCTCGTGACATTTTTATCTGTTGCACCGGCCGATGAAACTTTCGCTGGTCGAAACAGCACGTATTTCATCGGGGAAAAAAGGGAAAGTAGGACTGATTTTGATCTCAGATCACGGAGAAGAGAAACTTTTCTCCATCGTGATCTCGCGTTTATTTATTCAGAAACCGAAACGAAACTTCGACCGGCCAGAATGTAAATTCTAATTTCCCCGCCGCGTCGCGTTGCGTCGCCCCGGAAAACTCGGCTCTAACAGCAAAGTTTGCAGGAGAGGAGGAACACGCGGGAAAAAAATTGCACCGCGGAACGTGCTACACACCGTTGACATCGCATTCGACATTTTCGCGTTCCAGTTTAAGCTTCCTCTGCCGTGCAATTCTCTCTCCGCGTGTTTCTGTTTTAATGAATGAAAAATATCGGGAACAGTTCGTTCCACATTCTCTAATTTTTATTTTTTTCGCGCATTTATCCCGTTGTTTAATTGAATTCTCATGTTACGGAATGTACTAATGGGATCCCTGGGTCAAGGTCTCACCGGGCCTCCAGCTAGCCGACCAATGGAATGGGATAGTACTAAAGGTATTCGACTGCTCCAGAGCATGAGATCCTGCTGTTCACTCACTGGAATCATTGTGCAATAAATTATGCTGTTTAAATGTTAACACTGGAACTAACGAGCAGTAAACGCGACAGAAACAACCCAACGAAGACTGCATCTATGAAAATTTTACACAAGTTTTTTCGTCATATGAGCTTCAAAGTGCATACGAAAATTTCTGGTAAAAACATTTTTATAATGTGAATAATTGGGAACGAAAAAGTCGTTTCGGCTCGATCGGCAATTTTAGGTAAATTCTAAATTCTAAATGTAATTTCTAAATTAATTCTAAATATAAATATTATTGTAAAATTATTTTTTAAAATTACGAAATTTCCATTACGAAAACGATATTCTACATTACAAAAGAGATTAGTACCAATACAACAGTGTAGTTCATAAATCGAAAGTTTCGTTGAGCTCATCCTAATCCCCTGAATCAATATGGTGATCGCCACGGTTACACGCAAGGGTCCGTACTCAGCCTCCGAGGACTAAGTTCTGAATCTACGCAAATTCTGTGAAATTGGTCATATCTTAGACACATTCACTGGCTCGGATAGAAGCCGACTAGATTTGCGTATGAAATAGACTTTGAATCTGATTTAAATCCGAGCGGTGTTAGTTACAATTAAACTAACCGAGCAGCAACTTCGTACGATCAACTTGTTCTTTCTGCTCATATAGAAAGTGGGGAGAGATTAAAGCTGGAAATTTTGATGTTGGTCGCGAGTAGTTCCTTTAAACTTGCGAAATAAATCGACCATCGTTACTGTTTAAGAGGAGAGTTTTTCTTTCTTTCCGACGTCATTAATTTTAGATCGCGCAATTTCGTTTGAAAGTACTCGGAATACTTATTGTAATTCAAAGTTGGTTGTGTAAATCTTACTTTGTGTAATCGAGTATCCTAACTCGTATCTTATTTCCTTTATAAAGAATAATAGAAATTGAAATTGAAATTGTCTTTGTGCGAAATAAAAGTGTATTTCCTCTTTTCAATCGTCTTGAGGAGTCGAAAATAGGATAACAAATGTTCTTAAATTCTTCTGATGTCTTTACAGTTTTGCATTTGAAAATCTGGTAATAACTTTAAGTAATTGATTAAAACTAAAGTGTGATTGAGCGAACCTAACTTATAAGCGCGTGACAAACGAACATGCGTCCGGTGACAGTATTGTCATCATATCTTTATATTGTCTAACTAAAATATATACAGGGTGGTCCACCTAAATGTGGCCACATAAATGTAATCACTTAAATATCTCCTTTATTTGCGATTACATAACAAATGTTTTTAATACAATATAGATGGTAGCACAGGGTGAATTCTTTGCAAATGTTATTTTTTTCGAAGTTTTCACTTTAATTTTTAAAGATCAAAGTTATGTTCTTATACATATCTGAATCTATTTTTCGATCAGCTACACGATGCAATAAAAAAAATGTAGTTACGTGTCAAAAAACACCGATGACCTTGATAACTCTGAAAAAAATGACCTTGGGAAGAAATATCCTTGCCAGATATTTGATCCATTGACACAGTGCGCATTGCGTAACAAATAGTTCTTGCATCACAGTAACCTCAAGAGACGTTTAGGTGGTCCTACTTAAAAGGAACACCCTGTACAGAATGTGCAGGTAACACTTTATTTACGGTTGATGTGCTAGCAGAAAGATTTTAGAAAAAATCGAGAGTACCGGGCGGTTACTTGAACATCCACAAATCCGATCAGCAGATTACAAGCGAATATGAAATTACCGTTTTAGTAGCGGTAGCGATGTAACATTTTTCCCAGATCCACGAGTGCTCGTGCACAATGATTAATTGGATACTTTCGAGAGGAAAAATGTTCCTACGACTAAGACAACGGCAAACAGAAGGCAAAGCTGAATATCCCTAGTACTTACGCCGAGTCGCCGCAACATTATAAGAATAAAACCCGTTGGTCCCCGCGCAGTACATATTCACGTTCATCCCGGAGGGACAGAAATCCTCTTTAAACCCTGTCAACGGTGAATCCTTATTACGGGGACGAAGGAAACAGTTTGTTGGACCGGATTTACATGTGTGTGGGGGAGAAGTAACGCCGCTGCAAATTGGCTAGCCCGGTTCCCTTTTGTTTTCTGGCCTGTTCCACGGCGAAACTGGCCAAAGTCACCGCAGTCTTTTCGTAACACGCCTCCGTCCTCCGTCTAGGGACGAATCGCATCTAGAATTCAATTCCGCGGAATAGTCGTTACACGGTGAATCTCCAAGTGTGTCCCCGTGCAAAAATACGGGAAACATGAGACACTGGCGGGCGCGAGAGGCGACACGGTTCGCGCCAGAATATTTCATGCACTGTTCGGAAATTGTTGGGAACTCGGCTGCTCAGTCGATGTCCATTTACCTGGGACCCCTTATTACCAGACCGCGGATGTTTGCGTGTCTCAAGCATCTCGTAACTTGAAACGCAAGTGAGTAAATATGTTAATAAGCCCCGACAATATTGCCCCGGCCAAAATAACTAGCTCTCGTTTACCGAGCGAGGCAGATGTCGCAATTTGTTGCTTCTCTAACCGGAAATAATAATCAATCGACCAAGGTGAAATGCCCTAAGCTTGGACATCATTTTCTTTTTGTTACTTTTAATATTATCAGTTTAGATAAACAAACATAATTTTTCAAGAGTTTTAACATAAAATGCACATTTTGTAAAGCAATTTAAAATCCCAAAATCATTGTATAGATTAATATTTTAGTTGTAGTAACAAGAATAATTTTAAGGGCTTAAATTATATCTCTTTTGTCTACTAAAACTTCGAACTATAAAAATAGACTTTTTTGTATACTGTTTTGAGATGAAATTTCAATTTATTTTTAAATTTCATTTCTTAATCAAATAATATTCACAACTACTTTTAGCTAAGACCTCAGGATATATAAAATAATAATTTAATCTCTTAATTATTAGTTTTACTATAAAAACTCAATTGTCCAGATTTTGGCATCACTTTTGGCTTGTCCACACTTAGGGCATTTCTCCTTATTTCATTTTAGGTACAGTCAGTCTCGAATAAAAATAACTTGTTTATAAACGGATCATGCGACAAGCTAGTTTACTAGACTATGTTTAGAAAAATTTTGCTTAGTCTGAATTATGAAAAAAAAATAGTCAAATTTGTTTGTTTATAACTTTTTTATATGTAATGCAAATTTGAAAAATTCAAAAGCCTCTAATTTGGATAAATGTTTAATTTTATACTGGTCAGAAACTTTTAAGTATCTGTAACAAAAATAAGTAGATCATATGAGAAATAATAAAAATATGTAAAGAATTTAAAAGTAGTGTCATCTGATTCTTAACTTATTAAGATGATTAAGAAAAGAATTTCTATACAAACATTCGGAAAATACTTGAATTGTGTTATTAAAATGTAATTCATCGTTAAGTCCCTTACCGAGCTCCGCCGCCATTTTATCGATTTGGATCTGCATTCGCAGGATAGTGCGCATATCATTCACGGTCTGCATTCCTGTAATTGTATGGATATTCGCCGAAAATATAGGGTCTTACGTCCGGTCCTTCGCGGAATCATATCCCGGTGGCCTATAAATATTTACATTCATCGCAGGGCCAATCGCTGAAGGACGTTGCCTCCCTATTCGTTGGGGAGCTTTCCTCATTTGAATTCCATACTCAAAACTCAGTTCCTTCCTTCGCGTTTCTATGTATGTGTGTATGTATATGTATGTACGGTTCACTTCCCTGATATTCAGATACGATCGCGAAAAGTTCAGAGTCTGAAGTCTGATACGTGTGGGAGAGTTGCGCGTCCATAACTGTAACTTTTAATAATTCATTCGTCGATAACTCGCCGACAATATCACTCGTGTTGCCAAAAAGTTGGGTGATTTTTTTCTCAAGATAATGCTGCGGCAGTCGCGTGACAAATTCGAGTTTGTTTGAACACTGTTTTGAACATTCTGATGAATTATGCACGAGCATTTTGTAGGCTGTGTTATTATTTATTACAAAAATTCACATTGGGAATAACAATTATTAACATTGGAAAATTGCCAAACTGTTTGACCATTGTAATAATTGTTCGGAATTCGAAATGTACAGAAATCATATTTTACTTCGAAAATCGTTAATGTTGGAAGACTCTAAACTCTAAATGGCGGGAAGGTTTGAATAGAAAGCAACCATTTATTTCTTGTACGACGAAACTCACTAAGAAGAACGACACGACTCGAGTTTATAACAAGAACGCGACTTTTTCACTGTTTCTTGCGATCAACCACTTCAACGTAGCTTTACTTTAGCACTTTCCGTTCGCTCATTCATGTTCGAGGAAACTTCAAACTCTAATTAGAACCAGACCGCTCAGAAATCTGTTTTTGTTTCCTAGCAACGATTCACGTATCATGAATCCACTTTGCCTTTCTTGCGTTCCGACTGTATAAACGGGAAGAATGATTATTTCACCGATTCACTTCCTATGATCAAAATAAAAATATAAATCACAAGTTCTAATTCTATATAAGGAGAATCTGTTACTTTTACATGAACGATATCGTCGAGCAGCTTTTTAAAATAACATAGTCGTAAATTTAAATTCAATTTTAAAAATACACCTTTCCTAAAAAAAGACGCGGGTTAAGGGGTTGATCTGAAAAACAGCGAAGAAGTCACGTCTGCGCTATAAACCGGAACTCGATGTTCCTTCGGCAGAATAAACTCGAAGTTAGTTGCGGAAGAATTTTCGGCAAGCCCTCTGTTCACCGCCTCATCCAGCCAGGTAACAAGGTCTCGCGATGCAAACCGGATCAGCGGATAAGAGGCATTCTGCTTTAGGTTGTCGGGAGGGAGTGAGTAGGGGGTGAGCACCGCGTCTGATTGCTCGATATTTGTACGGCGTGTTCCTCTGATAGTTGCTGGTAGTTGCTACTGGCGGAATTGCAGACCGTGTACGTCGTATCCGACGAGCCGAGACGAGACGTATACAACCGTCGTGACGTTCCGCGTCGCGACGTATCCCCTAAAACACCAGCCCCTTTTCTGTTTCCCTAACGGAAGCCGGTGGTTAGCTTTGCCACCGCGTCGCTATCCCGTGCGATTTAAGAGAAGCATTATTTTGATAAGAGGATCTGCTCGCACGTACCCGGCGAAACTTCTACATAATTTGAATGAATTCAATTCGGAACGTTCAGTTTAGAATAGTGGGTAGATGCATTGAATAGGATAGAAGTGTCGATTTTTGCAGTTTCATCCCTTAGGTAGTGTATCTGATTTCATTTTCAGTAGAGAAAAGAGATTGTTAGTATTGTTAGCATTGTTAGTTACTTCCCTTTCCTGACGAGCCTCTTAACACATCATTCCCTTTTCACACGATGCGGCGATTTAGTTTATACAGGGTGTCCCAAGATTCCTTCAGCTCCCGAATGAATTTAATTCTGAACGTTCAATTTAGAATAGTGGGTGGGTGCACGGAATAGGCAGTGATAAAGGTCTCGATTTTAGATAACGATTAACACTAAACCTACTTTGGACTAAAAGCGATGAAAATGTTTTAGCTTACAAAAATGACAAAGTTCTTTATTTATTTAGGTTCTGTGCATTTTTCAACACAAGATATGCTTGGACAAAGAAATTTATCCGATCAATTTCCAAGTAAGCAACTTCATATTTTTTTTGATTGTAAAATGAAAAATATAGTCAGGTACCTCAGTGTCGCCGATGAATATTTCATTTTCAGTAGAGCAAAGAGATTGTTAGTACCCAAATCAAGCACTACGCTGTAACATTCCCTTCCTCGAGGAACCGCTTAAAACATCATCCCCTTCTCGTTGCCCGAGCGGAACCGGTGGTCAGCGTTGCCATCGCCCTGCGATCTCGCACCCCGGCGATTTAAGAGAGATATTATTTTGATAAGAGAATCTGCTCGCACGTAGCACGACGCCAGAGGAACTTCCGGAGGCAGCTCAGCAGCATTTCGAATGCATATCGCGGAGCGTCCCGGTTGGTTTAGAACGCTCGGCCACAGGCACACGGGGAGGGTCAGCGATGTGCCACGTCCTGGTCCCGGGTAGTCGGTTAACCGTTCAGAAAGGAGAAACTTATGAGACGAAAACGAGGAACGTCCCCCTGAATATAGCGGCGAGGTTCTCCCGTGGACGGGTCAACCTCTCCCGAAGATTTTATTTTCCGCCCCGAATGCCGATGTCTCTCCGAGCGGAATATGAATCTCCCTTTTGTGAACTTGCGGTTCTCGCCTCCTCCTTTTTTCTCTCCTTTCTCTCACTCTCTCTCTCACTCTCTCTCGTTTCTTTATCATCGTGGCTATTTTCTTCGTTCGGTCTTCAGCTTCGTCTGAAAATGTAATATCGTCGTTGCGTCGATTGTTCCGGCGAGCACAATGCGGGCCAGACGGATAATTAACATGGGTCCAGCGAGGCGAGCGCTCGCGAATGATATTAATGATTCGCGTGATACGTGTCCTAAAACCGGCTGCCACGTTGTTTTAATTACACCCGCCGCCGTCCACCCCGCGCCACGGACGGATCGCCACCGATCAATCGATCGTTCGATCGGACGATCGATCTTCCCCGGACAATTCCGGGATCGTCTACGGGGGATGACCGTGCGTGATACTAGCCGGGGGGACGATTACGTATGCAAATATGCGCTGGAATTTCTGCTGACAGGCATTATGCATCGAAGTACGACGGGGCCGTGTCTGCTGCGGGAACTTCCGACACGGCGGGACAGACTGTCGGAAACGTGGGCAAACAATTGGGTAATGCGCGTTGCTTCCGAACGCCGTGGCCTGCACACGCGCCCCGGACAAGGAGAGTCGTCGCTCGACTCGGAAATTTCTCCGGTCTAGGCAAGTTACTGCACAGACAACGCGGTCAACGTCGAGAACGATCGCCCATCGGGAATCGGCTACAAATTTCTGCTGGGACTTCTTTGAATCCTTCAAGGTGACCCATGCTCCGTTGTTTACACGTGGGCGATCGTTCGACTGATGCTTGTGTTCTATCACCGCGAGGAAACCGTGGGCACACACGCCCTTTCTTCAGCGAAATTGTTAGCTAACTTCGCGACTCTTGGGAATACCTTCGGCGGCCCTCCCTGTCAGTTTTAACGCGCGGTTGTTTACTAGCGGGTAATTTACTGGCAAGTCATTCACTGGTACACCGTGGGATCTCGGTTATCCGAACTGGTCAGGGATGCTGAGTCCTCGGATAATAGGACAGGTAGTTTAGTGTCTGGAGAAACTTTTTGGTGATTTTTGTAGAGCAGGAAAATCGACTAATTTCTTTTTTTATTTAATCATTTCAAGTGTCAACTGAGATCTATTTCTTACACAGCCCTACATTAAATCGCATTCGTAGCTGACAGTGTTTTAGGAAATTAAAAATGAGAAAACAAGCTTTAATCGGGCGACCAATATTTCCAAACTTAAGGGTAATCCAAGCTTAATTTTACGCAGTTGATGAATTATCTTAGATCGCGAATCGAAGAGGCAACATTGCTAAACAATATGATTGATATCTTGGCTGCTCGCATTCGCACTTCGGATCACTAATGATTTCTATACAGAATAAAAACACCTCCAGGCTATAATAAAGGGTGTCTCAAAATGACTTGACATTTTAAACTGTACGCCATTTTTTTTTGTGGTGAGTACTAATCTTTGAAAACTGACATCAGGAAGTATTGCGGTTTAGTCATGGAGAATTACATGATCGAGCAACGCATAGAAATTGTGAAAATTCACAACAAAAATGGTGAAGATTTTGCAGAGACGAAACTGCGGGCGAAACAATGCAGTTATCGCAGACGAAGATTCATGGTCGGCGATGCGAAGTGTCCACTACGATCGTTGCGATTTGACGCCATTGGATTCTTTGGGGTTTTCTGAAAGGAAAAGTGTATGCCAATGATCCACAGATCATTCTGGAACTCTCAAGGAAGCAATTAGACGCACAATTAATGAAATTAGTCCGCAGTTATGACAAAATGTTATTGAAAATTCCGTCAAAAGAGCGAAGCTTTGCAAATAGGGACGAGGCGGTCGTTTATCGAATCTTGTGCTCCACACATAACCTCCATATTTGTACGTTTAAACTAAAAACATTTGTATTTTTAAAATAAATAATACGTTTTATTAATAAATCAAAATGTCCAATGTGAGACCAATTAAAAAGATCACAAATACGATGTATATTGTACCAACTGTTCAAAATTCATTTGTAAAGAGCATAGAGCCTCACTTTGCATTGATTGTACAAGAGTTAATTTAATTACGTATGTAATTTACGTTTACGAATGCAATTTTTAATTAGTATGTAATTTACGTTAATAACAACAGATAAATAAAAAATTTAAAAACATTTTATAGCTAAACATTAAATAAATAGATATGGGTCCAAATGGACCCAAAACAACTTATTAAGTGCCTTTTTTTAAAAGCGTAGCCGGGTTAAAAGTACAATAGAAAAGAACGATTTTTTGGAGAAGTTACACGAGAACAGACAGCTCTATGCCGCGAATGAACACCTTTGACAGATCCCAGACCACACCCTATAACATCAACAAAGCAGAATCCAATAAAACCATAAGATCGGGGCTATTGTTTGCTATATTGTTTTCACGGCAGCGGGTCAAATCTTTCTGAAATCCTTAGAGTGGTAGAGTTATACCGAGCACGTGCCTATCCTCAGGGTGCTCTTCCTAGCTGGGATTCTATTTACAAATCCTCCATCACCAGGGGCCATAAATCGTATCTGCTCCTAAGGACCGTCCAGACGCTTCGTATCCAATATTAAACTGCCCATGAAGATGGCCCTATTAATATGGTGTGCAGAGGTGCGGCGATCGTTTACACAGCGCTGTGTACTATAGTATATTCTAAAGCTGAGAAAATCCCTCGGAGAAGAGAGGAAACTTCGCCTTTGGATACGACGCGTCAATATTAAGCCGCCACCGGTGCGAGTTATATGCATAGAACCAGACATTGTCCTAAGTTTCTGGGGGAGCCTAAGTCTCCGGTATGGTGTCCGCGATTCTAATTATCGATCGGCTTTGCATCGATGCGATCGCACGGCGATCTCCTCTACGACTGAATTCAATTCCGAAAGTACAATTCGCGATCTTAGAGTACAAACTTGGTATAAAAGTCGTTGTTACTTCCTTGTTCCATTTTCATCCATAAATTCTCTGTGTGGTGTGAGGGATCAAATATTGTCGAACGACAGCCTAGGTACTCTTGGTAGAAGAGATACGATCCTAAAATTGACTGGGAACTAAAGCACATATGCTTTAGATATTGAGACCGAAGAATAGAATGTACAGTCTCAGTCGTGGCAGTATTATCTTCAACGTTCTCTCGTTTTTCAATTGGACTAGTCTGCAATCATTTCGACAGTCCATTAAATTGCAACAAAACACTTTAACCTGCAATCTTTAAGTAAATTTCTTCTCAATTTTGAAGAAATTTCTTCTCTTCGAAAACTATGCATAAAAATTTGATCACTGAAGATTAGCACTAGATTTACTGGATTCTAATATTTTTAATTTATCAATATTGAGATTGTGAGGATGCGTTCATGAGGAATTATTAAACCAATTTATTTCTGTAGGTATATATGTATTATAGGAAATATCGCTAAAAATTTGAACTTTTTCAAAATACTCATTTTTAGTGCTCCGTAAACCCAATGTTAAAGAAGTAACGGGACACAATTTGTGCCAATTTCCAAAACGAAGGCTACAAAATAACCAGTACTAAAGCAGCGAGGGCCCAGTTCCGGCTCGTTAGCGACGGAAGTAGTTCACCTTATATCTTATTAGACAGGTATGCCATTTGCCAGACTCGCGAGTCAAATAAGATAAGATGATGTAAATATAAGGATCGTCGTGTACACGGGCTATTTACAATTCATATTTCCGGGTAAAGATACTCTGTCGGTCGCGAGCAGGAGACAGAGAGAGGGAGAGAGAGAGCTAAACGCGTCTAATCGATCGGCGATGCGAGCGACTACTTCGAAAGCGGAGTCTGTCCAACAAATCGAGGAAATACACAGAGCGTTCGTTGCCGATGTTTTTCGATTTCCAGTGACTAAGACGAATCGCCGATCGGTTACTTCGATACGGTGAAACGGAATTTCGATGGTGTATGGGCGATGTATTTCAACGAGATGTGTTTTCTGCTTGCTCGAAAAACACCGTCGACGTGCTGTCCGCCGGTAAAGTAATCGATTACACACACTTCGGGGAGGGTATCATGTGTAGCACGTTGCGCATCGCGATTCTTAATCATAATCACCCTTTAAATACAATATTATCATTGCATGATGAATCGAGACGGCGAAATAATGGTTCTAATGGAGCCATCCGTTTTGATAACTGAATCTGTGTGCCACGCAACCGTCCACATACAAAAGCTGCACCGTGCGTGATAGTCCACCGTCCAATAACACACGGCACCAAGGACCTGTATGGATACATATCGGTTGGCCTTTATTCGATAGGTAACGGTGCACTAAACACAAGTCCAACTTGTTCCGATATGTATACTCGACGGAAGTTTTAATAGATTACGTAATGGATAGCTTTGAATCACCGGTGTGCTGCTTTATAAGGAGCTCGAGGGATATCTTCGACTCGCCGGATGATTTTCCGACGCGTTTCTCTAATTAACCAGCGGATAATGAAGGGATTAGAGTCGTTTTTTCCAGGATTGCAAGGGCCTGGGACACGCGTTCTCATTTCTCGATAATACAAAAATCGGGGGTTTTCGGTAGTTAAAAACGCTAGATGAAAGATCGATCTTGGCTGCGATCGCCCTCAAAAGTCCTACTTTTTCGTTTATGAGGCGTAGTTTGTATTATTCGGCAGCGTAATTTGAAAAAAAAAGGACTTCTGAGATCGATCTTTTATCTAGCATTTTTGATACTTACTGAAAATCTTGATCTTTGTATTAGCGAGAAATGAGAGCGCGCATCCCGGAACCTTGCAATTCTGAAAACGAGTCTACCAGCTTAAGCGTTTTAAAGAAATATTGAGAAAATAAAAAAACCATTATAATTGAATATTTGTTAAAGAAAATTTTAGTTTTTTGGAAAGGTAAGTCCGGTTTTGATAAAGATTAATTTACCGTGTTGTCACGACACAGAATTAACGCTAATAAATAGTATTTCTATGTGGAAAACCAATATCTGATTCCGCAAATTAAATGGTAAGCGACGAGAGCTGCTGAACAATCGTATTATAAACCGTGAAAGCCGAGAAACACCGTCAAACGATCCGGCCAATTTTCGTGCTCGGTTTCTTAATTAAATCGAACCACCTCGCGCCAAATTCATTCCGGACGAATTGTTTCCATCCTCAGGAAAAATATTGACCAATCAACACGTGTGTTTCTCTCTTTTCGATCAACGGACCAATTTTTCTGAGCCTCTTCGGTTCGGTTGGCAGCGCGGACATTGTGAAAAAATTGCCGGTCTATTCGGAATCGTTCTTCAGGAACATTGCAGCAATTCCGCGAAAGAGTTCCAATGGAACAGGGACGTTAAAAATTTCGAACAACGCGTTCGTTTATTTCGAAACAGAGTAACAATAAAGTGTAACAATTCTGGATTGTGCATCTTCAAAAGGATGTAATTCTATAAAAAAAAAAAAAATAAAATATAACGTAAAACAGTGTTAAACAATCTCCAGTCCGAATGATATTTTATAAAAAGCCTACATACTTGAGTGTTCCTTTAATTTCACAGGGCAGTGAATCACAGAGTCGCGAGCGAGGATTTCTTTGGCAAGCGAGCCGGTCGCTAACGGTCGCGGAATTTCGCAATTTGAGTTTCCGAAAGTCAAGTCGCAGGGCCGCGCGGAGCGGAGAGCGTGAATGTTCGTCGGGGCGAGCCGGGTCGCTTAAATATTACAAAGTGCGACGGATACAAGGCGCCGGGTGAATTTGAAATGGAAAAGTAACCGCGCGTTCCCTCCCGTTACTTGTCACAGTGATCGCGCACGCAGAGACAGAGGCAGGGAGGGGGAGGGGCACACGGCCTCTGTCGCTCCATTCCGGCCAGGTATGTGGCAATTTGAACGCGTCGCGTCTCGGCGAAACTAAGCGACAGAGCTTCGTCCGCTGTTTCGCTGGATGGAAAACGGAACAGCTACTGCGGAAGGACAGGAAACCTCGAGTTTGCGGCGGGAACAGTAGTGCGGAACGTTGTAGCATCGGCTTTCACGGCGGACCGGCCGGATGCCGACGCTAGCACGGAATTATACTTGTCTGGTGCGTAATTGCCGAGATTAATTATGTGCAAGATGAAATTCCTGGCCGGCAGAGTGTGACAATCCGCGGCGATCCGTCAACATGGCCGTGTGCGAATGGAAACAATCCCCGGAAAGAAGAGGGACGACGCGCCGCGCGGCCTCCGCCTCTTTTCAACTTCTTCGCATCGCGCGATATTAAATTAATTACGAGGCCGGGGAGTCTGTTTACGGCACCGGCCAGACGCTCCTTTTTATATTAAAAACATCGTGGCCAGACTTCGTGACTCTTCCCTGGAATTGTTGTGGTTGCCAGGGTGGCTCGAGGACGAGGGAAGCGGACCGAGCGCGAAGATGCGCCACACATAAGATAATGTCAGACACGGTTAGCGAGGAGGCGAAATTTCAGCACACAATTCAGTTCGCTGGTGCACCAGTATCTAGGAGCTTACATGCAAGGATCAATGTAGGATTTCATTTTTAACAATATTTTCATGAACAACGTACTGGAATCTATCATCACTAGATTGTGAGATTTCATGTATAAATTGCTGGATTACACGAACTGTCCGTCATAGGCTGTCTGACTGTAAATTTCAACGCTGCTACATTTATGCTACCTTTTCCAATTTAACTGTATCTCTAGTTTGTTTTATGACAATTGTGAAACATTGGTTACACAACTGATATCTTCATTATTTCAAAGATGGTTTAATATTTCAGTACAGTATAACACTTTTTAACAAAATACACGTCTCTTCCTTCTTAACGACTCGAGGAGAGGAACATTATTAACAAACGAACACGACTTCACGTTGAAAGCGAATTTAATTTTTCTTCCAATATTTCGAATATTTTCTTTATAGACAAGTCAACGAACAGTGGGATAGTCACGAAAATCAGAGTGAGGGAAAGAGATAGAGGAGAGAGAGAGAAAATTAGAGAAGTTGTACTATGTGAAAAAAATAACAAAGAAAGAAGTTTGGACAACATTTTTTTCGTACAGAGTTTCATATCCAAGGTAATCGACTTCGAAAGTTTATGTAGCACGCATGCGTTAGTGTCTACAGGAAGTGGAAACAGTGAGTCACGTACAGACACGTTAGCCGTTCTCCATTCAATAGCGTTCCGGTCGAAATTCGAATGGAATTTTTTCGAAAACAAACCCGGTTACGAAATGTTTTAGTTTACGTGTCCAAGTTGTATTTTCATGTAAAATCCCCGCGCGCCAGTTCGCTTTTACCGCGTTACACTTTGCGTGCTGGATCAGTTTTCAAAGCTGTTTTCCGCGGAAGCGGTGATATTCAACTTGGATTTCAATTTGATTCATCTGTAAACAACGAAACTCTGTTTAATTGTCTCGCAATCACGGCTGGATATTTTTTGAATTATTGTTTCAGCGGAGCAGAGTGTGAGCCAGAATTGTATCGATCAAAATAAATATTGTTTTCATTGATGGCGAAAGAATAACAGAACAATAATTCTGAGACTCAAACTTTCCGAGCACAGCTCGCAAGAGAATCTTTGTATTTCTTATGCGGTAACAAGAAAAACCTCTCTATCAAATAAAAAAAAAAAAAGAAAACGGCGAATTACGAGCGGATATTTGAATACACCGCGTCGCCGGAAGGAAAGCCAGCCAGCCAGCCCGGTTGAGAAAAGTTTGAACTCGGTCCGCTCGATCGCGGCCCGCGGAATCCGGAATTGCTTATGGAAACTCATAATTCTCCGGGATTGTCTTGGAAATTGCTCACGCTTGATGTTTATAAACGAGCAATTTGATGGCGCTTCGTAAACCGAACGAAAACACCATTATCGTTTCCATCCATCTTCGTGTGCTCGGGACACTATCCTTTTCGGTTAATGCGGTCCGCCGCGCCGCGCCGCGTCGCTTCCAACGAGAGAGCAGTTGCGCGTGGCTGGCTCGGTTGTTGCTCTCGTAGAACGAATTCCGTGCGGCAGAAATTTCCATAAATTTGAAAAGAAAGTATGTATACGTACCTAGGAGCAGTTCGACCTTCGACCGGGATGATGGAAGACGCGCTAGATCTCGTTGGCTCTCGAGGAAGGTGCCACAAAGGAGGACCGGAAGTCCTCGTCTGCGACCGCGGCCCGTCGAGCGGCGGATCGTATCCCGTAATTATCATAAATACAGCGACGTTAACTCTATGAAATATTCAATGCAACGGAAATCGTTGGACGAGCACTGCACCACCGGAGGAACTCGAAGAGAAAGGGAGATAGCGGGACAAACTTTCGTTCGCGAATAAATGGCGCCGCTAATGTCCACGGGGAGGGGGAAAAAAAGTGGGCCCGGGCGAAACTCTTTCATTGATTTTACGACGACGGCGCACGCTATTAATGGTAATGGCGGCATAGAAATGGACTGGAGATCGCGGCGCGATCGAAGAAACGACCGCAAGAAACGGGAATATTCGATAATTCGAGGAGACGCCGCACGCGGACCCCACCGACAAAAGTCTTCCTCGGAATAATAGATTCGATCGGCGCGGCGCGGCGTCGGGACGCACCGTTTACACCTACGGCAAGATTTTGCCCCGGAAAACGGCTTCCCTTTCGTTCCCAGAAACGGCGGACGAGGGAAAATGGAACGCGGGGGGTGTAACAGCTACATGACAGTCGCCGGAAGCAGACTGTGCCCTGCAAACTGCTTGGAAACGTCTACGCGGATACGGCAACGGAAGTTGAGAGACTGAAACGACGAATATAAAACGCGGTATTTGTAACGCGACTACCCCTCACCCATCGACGGTTTATGGAGTCTACTGGCGGTGGTTTTTTTTTTTGAGGATGGGGGTGGTTTGCGGAATTTTTTATCGCTCACGATTCCCTACTCTGTTTGTAGTTTCCCTGTGCGCAGTTTCCGTGGATTTCCGGGAGACTTTGTTTTATTGTTATTAATATGGTGCTGGGTGATTTATAGTTGACTGTGGGAGTTTAATGTTTTCCTCTCTATGTTCGGTTTATGGTTTTGGAAGTTTAACAATATGTAGACACTCTATTACATTTTCTATTGTGTTGATTGCATATTTGAAGATCCAATTTTTATGAGTTGCTCTAGAAAAATTGTTCACGCCAGCCAAAAAATTTCTTATAGCAATAATAAGGTAAAATTTAATTTATGCTTGTTGAAGTAAAAATTTTCCAAAAAAATATTTGAACATCAAAATGATTTTCGAAAATTATCAGATTTCGTGATTGTTGAAAATATGTGTTGCACCATTTTCGAAAATTGTCGGATTTCGTGCTTGTTAAAAATATGTGTTGCTTCATTTTCAAAACTGTTTAAAATACAAAGGGAAAATGTAGTGGACTATTGTTTAGTAATTAAAGGCGAAATTACGTGTTAATGTCACGGTGACTTCGAGATAAGTCTTAACCATGTTGTCTTGTTATTTCGCCTGGAGAACTTCCTTGATTTACTGGAGGCAACTGTTTCGCAGGCTTGTTTAGAACTGAATGACCGACGTTCCGAGCTACGATAACATTTTACGTCTAGTACGTGACGTAGAAATCTGACATGTTCACCATACAAATGATCAGTGCAACTGAGGTTTCCCTTTATTTCCTCCAAGCATTCAACCGTACATTGCCGATGCTTTTCAGTCGTGATCACTGCATTGACGGAAAAGTAAAGACAATAAGACCATACGAAAGACAATGAAACAGTAAAATGTTTTGTGTCGCCTACAAATCGAATAAAAAAATTATTTTTAGTTTATTCAAGTTTAGAGAACAATAGAAATTAATATAATAAATATATCCTTCTCAAGAGCATTGTTCCAAAATTATTTACAAATGATACCTATTTGCAAGCATAGCATTATGTTCATGTTATTTTTTATTCATCTTTTCGTATAAAATGCATAATAATTGAAGAATAAAAGATGTCAGTAGAAGAAGTATAGCTTTATAACATTTATACACATTTTAAATAATTTGAAAGGTTTTGGAGTACCAGTACCAGTTTCTAGCAAAAATGAAATTTTTATATGTCAGAATTTACCGTATATTTGAAGACTGAAGATTCTCCTTCACCATGAACCTCTAAAAATTCATGTGGTAATCTTTTTGACTGTCCGTTTTATAAAAAATGAATCAAAAGCTCGGTCCTGCAATGTTACATGAATCTAAAAGAAATTTTTAAAAATTTCCGTTACAGGCCCAAATAAAAAAAGTTGATTTTTGACAACGACTGTATGTAGCTTCGGTATCTTGGAATGAAAAAATTTGGAGATTTTGCATAAAAATCCGCAGTCTAGTCATTTCATACGTCCGACGTAACCGTAGAAGTGACACTTTTACAGGATTACCGTGTTCACGTAGAAATTTTGTTAAATTTCGATCACGAGCGAAAATTCAAGCGGCCGTCGAAGCGTGACGGGGCGGGTGTTTACCGGCTCGAAGACAAAAGACGAAATTTTCGGTATTCCGATCACGCAGCGCTTCTAATTTCCGAGGGCAAAGTCATATCGGCTCCGCTCCCTTTGATTCTGTCCCCGGAACGGCGGTCGACGTCGAAGTCCCAGGAACAACGCTTCAGCGCCACGCGATGATTAACCGTTTCGGCCTTCCGTCAGTGTTCTCCCTCCCTCCCCCGTGGAAAAAGGAGGCACGAAACACGAATTAACCGAGCGTCGGTTCTCTGATTGCGCGACTCCTCTGTTGGCCTTTTTTTCTGCCCTCTCTCCCGGATGAATAATTCAAAAGATCTCGCCCCCGTCGACGTGTTTTCCTCCTCTTCACGCGTGCCTCTCGCGTTTTCCGCATTCCACGATTTCCGCCGCCCGACGCGCCGCGTACAGGTACTCGCATTTTCTGTCACTCGACTGCCTTGCCCCGTGGATTTTACCGGCGTTTCACCCTTTGGCCTTCTTAATGCTCAAACTTGAATACACACGAACCTCGGTGTCGCGAGAAATGCCGTATGAATAGATTAATATGTTTAAACGGTCCCCGTTGTTTGCGCACCCTAATTTTCCAGTCGGGGAACAACATTTTGTTCCTTTCAACGTTAGCGTTTTGGAAAGCTTAGAAATGTTGACTAGTTTCTGAATTGAAAGTCCTATAGAAAGCATTGGCTATTTTTATTGCCAGAAACTTATCTGTTTTTAATTATTCTTTTGTTTGACTTTTACATATTCCTGACATTTTTCTGATTGAAATGGGACCTGACAATTTATTTAGTAAACCTCTATTATTCGTAGTATTGAGTGGAATAATTGTTAAAGTTCGGATAATAGAACAGTGAACAAGAACATTATTAATTCATATACCATTTGTCTAAAAAGCTTATCAAATATATTACCATATATCAATCTATTTTTAGAAGTTCCACTTAGAAAATGCAGTTATAATTGAATGCAAATTTCCACTTTTGTGCATCATAACATCGACCACGTAGGGATTAAACGAAGAGTAATAGATCTGAATTAAACGATCTTAGTTGTTCTTCTTTTTTCGTTGTTGGAAGTCAGTCGTGATTACTCGTAAAACAAATAGCCGAATCGCGTGCGTCATTTTTAACGATTCCGTGAGTTACAGTATTTTTCGACTGTAACGAAAAGAGGCGAGTAGCTCCGGGGTGTGACTCCGAAACACCCTTACTCTTCCCGGAGCTTTTACAGCCACTAAAACCAAGTGTCTGCATGCAACAATGTCGGACTAGTATACGTACCTGTCGTCGTTACCCAGAATCTCGAAAAATTTTCATTTCCTTCTGCATCAAGAAGTATTATTCCCCGTCGTAAACGTGTTTGTGTTCTCTGATCAATTTTCCGAAATGTGAACAAACATTTGTCCTATAGAAATTTTAATATTTCTCAAAAAATCTGCAAATCTATGGAATCTAATAAAGTTGCACAGCTTAATACGTTTTATAGATTTATGATTAGACTTCTGTTGCCATTGAAGTATCATTCGAACATACAAAAATAATTTTAATATTCAAAATAATTTTTAAAAAGAAAATTCAATATGTTACTGAATGTGTTTTTTTTATGAATGTGAATATGTGTTTTTTTATGAAAATGGGCAAAAATTCACAGATCTATGAAGAACTATTTCATTGAACTATCATTAGAATATCTATAATAATTTTCATTTTCAAGATAAAAGAAAGCTCGACTTGACTAATGTACAAATTTGTTTATATTTCGCCGCTCCGTTGTAAAAGAAATAGGTGAAAATTGTAAAAGTATATCGAATAGTCTTTCGAATATCTGCGAATTACAACTTAAATTAGTTTCATCAGAGTTCCAGCGGTGTTCTAAAAAGTAATTCGTTCGTATTAGTCCTTAAACTTTTCAAGCGTGTTCTACAGCACGGAGTAGACTTTTTTTGTTAAAAAGAAAGATTATCCTTTTGAAGGGACGTAGAAAACTACTCAACGCTTGATGGATAACATCAGTCCCTCCGGTCGATGGATAAGGCACCATCACATCCGAAGTAGAAAATTTCATTAGATAATGAAGTGTGAGCTGAAAGTAGATAGAATTGAATGAGAATACAAATAGCGGCGGAAAAGGCGAAACCATAGAAAAGGTAATATTAAAGAAAATAGAACGGGAGGGCGGAATAAAGGGCGGAGAGAAATGAAAACGGAAGAGATGAGCTGCGAAGCGGAAATGCTATAAAAGAACGAACGAATTTTATCTTAATCCCTTCAATGTGCATGGAGCTAACAGACATTTGAAACCTGAATTAGCACTTGCACTTGCTTTATAGATTTACACAAAAGCGGTGGATTTCATAATTATTAATCTTGGCTAATGCAAAGATTTTTGAAAAATATTCCTAAAATATCTTTGCATGCATTTTATTATAAATACTGTGAATAGCTTGAGACGATTGTCTAATTACTTTAAGAAAGAAATTCAATCAATTTTCCAATATATCCCTCTATACTGGGTATTTACGCGATTCAATGTTGTTAAGAAAATTAATTTTTCATGATAATCCCAGTCACTTAATATCGCCAACATAATTAAATTCCAGAGAAGTAATACTTGAACGTTAAAGCCCATAATTTTGATTTTCTTTCGCAATAATACTACTTCTGATTTCTTATTTCTCGAACCGATATGAAAAGAAGCCTACCAATAGTTTGATAACTGGCCGCCGGCTGAAGTTTCTTTCTAATTAATTTTTAAATGAAAGTGGTTCAGCAGTGATGGGGGAGAAGAAGATAGAGGGAGAGAGAAAGAGAGAGAGAGAGCGCAGCAGCAGCTAAAACGACGAGCTAGGGATAGGCAGAGATCCTTCGCTCCTGGAAACTTACTGCAGCTGCGAGTGCCAAGATATTATTCAGCCGGTGGAGACCTTTATTAACTTCCAAATTAACCTTTGTATCGAAAACTGTTCTCGGAAGATAATGGCGGAGCTCCTTATAACGATGTATTAAACACATTCGCGGATTATACCAAAATGTGAATAAAATGTAAGTTATTTATAGAAACAAAAATGTTTGTTCAAAAAATAAGGTGATGTATTCACCATTTTCAAGATTAATTCTAAAATAATTAATAAAAAACAACAGATGTTTTAAATCATCCTTGTTATCACATAATACACTATATAAAATTTCATCTAAACAAAAACAAGAAGCATGCTTTTGTTTTTGTGATATTCATTAGCTGTTCGTGCATTTAATTTAAGTTATCTGTTTTGTCGGAGAAAACTGCGTTGACGTTAAGATGAAATATATTGTATAATATAAATAGTAGCATAGCATTTTTCATCTTCTTCCCCTCCATTCCGAGAACTTTTTGACCCTCTCTCGTATATATTACCTTGTATACATGCCGCATACCATAAAGTTCCGGCGAAATTTCACTGAAATATGTTCCGTATTAAAATTAATTTATTTTTATGCTGTTGCGACTTTATTAATATTCTGTTTAGTTTACGATACTTGCGAAAGTTTCGGGACGAGTATATGCGCTATTAACTTTGCAGATAGAAGCTGTCACCTTAATGTATCCTCGCTCCGATGACACGAAGAACGAATACTTTGTAAAATATAATGTACACACAAGTACTTAAACCATACAAATTTAATTTTCCTACATATTCACGCGTACATTTTAAATATCTTACAATAATGTTTCCATAAAAATCAACAGCAAGAAATATTGTCGATAAATTATTAAAGCTAAAAAGCATGAAATTAAGCATGAAATAATAATGTTTTATCGTTCTACAGAATTTTCGCCTCGCTGAAGGACTGGCTAAGTTTAGGAATGTTCAGTGCAGCAGCTAGCTAACCGTGAATGTTATGAATAATAGTGACATAAAGGAAGTTGCGATTAAACGGACACACGTAACGAGAAATACTAAAGATATTTGCAACAGACAGCAGCGGCAGAAGGTCGAGGGGAAGAGAATGAATGGGACGATTTGCTAGAAACTTAAACTTCCCTTCGTTCCGCGAAACAGAAGTCTCTAATTATCACGACATAGCTTCAGTTTCGCAACTCGTCTCGGTTCTTATGAGAAACGCACAGCTCCTCGGTAATCCAAAGTTCTGCAGTCCCACTGCATGCTTCCCTTTCGCGATTCACTCGACGGCGTGCACTCCACTCATTGATTCGCTCGCGGCAAAGTTTTATTGTTCCATAGATTGTCTTCTGGTCGCTGATGTTACGAGTGCATACGAACAACACCGATCAATAATATCTGTGTTATGTAACCGAATGTTGCCGCTGGAATATAGCATTTTCCGCTGGAAGAACAGCTTTTCCCCCAATTTTATATGTTCCAAATTAATTTGTTTGATTTACTTCAATTGGCACTGGGCATTTTGAACATTCACTTTCACAATTTTATATGAAATCAGTAGACTGCTGGTATTATTACAATTTGGAGTAGAGGAAATTTTTTAAAAAATTTGGAGTAGACCAAATTTTTTATCGAATCTTGTATTATATTCTTTTTCTGTTTCTTACAGTCGAAGCAGAAAATTTTTATTCTACATAGAGATTGAATTTTGAATTTCGAGAAACAGGAAATAAATAGAAACACATTTCTCCTACTAATAATTTTAATGAATTAATAATAATATAACAATGCATTTAAAATTAAAAAAATTTATCTATTTAAATTTTAAAAAGATTAAATCTACTGATTCTAGTATGTAAATTAAATATAATTATTGCAAATCTGGTTGAAGAAACTTTTTTTTTTAGCATCACACTGTTTTCGAAAGTATAATAAACCTTTTTCATAATTAATATTCAGAATTTCTATAAATACGTTATTTACAAACGTGGAGTGAAATGGCAGTGGTTATGTAATCAGAATGGATACTCCCTTTCATCGATAAGGCCGAGCGAAGTTCAGTTCGTCACCGTTCTGGTGACCAGACTTGTTACTCGAGTAAAGAATTGGTCACTTGTTTCTTTCCCATGAGGGAACCCCGACCCGAAAAAGAAGAAGAAATTACATGGGTGGGGTGATGGTGGACAGCCGAATGGAAGAAAAAAGTAACTGGGCAGTCGTCCGAACAAAATCCTGACGCTCCATCGTTGAATTAAAGGGAACGGAAACCTTTCCGTATTTGGCCAAAGGAGACATCAAAGTCGAAATTGTTGAACCAGCCTCACGGAGAGAAGGGAGTAAGTTCATTTGTAACCGGCTTCCCTCTCTCGGCCTTTCTTCGCCGTTTCATTTTTTAATTCCTATCATTTTGTTGTTCTACAAAGGATTGTTATAATTCGCTCCCTCCGCGGTCGACGGAGGATCGTTACTCGTAAAAAGGAAGCTAAATATACCGCAATAGAAAGTACGCATTCAAAGGGAGTATTAAATTATGGTAGAAACGGTACAGACCCTCTATTTAATTTGTTTGCGATGAGAGAACCATCCTGCAGAGTGAAAACTGTAAACTATTTAATTAAAAATGAAGTATTGACAGCGACTTGATTGATTATTGTATGCAATTTAATAATAGATAGAACGTAATTTCAGATTGAACACTCAGTTTTGTACGTCTGACACATGTAAATATGCGATCTATACTTTAAATTAATTAATTATTTTTATGAATGTTTTAGCGAAGGAAAGAACTATTGAAAGAAATTTTGTTGCAGTGGAAATCCTTCTATAGGTAAAATTCATTATTTTAAGATCAAAATTTAATTATTTTAAATTTATTATTAAAAGTCATTCAGGATAATTAAAAGTAAGACGAGTTACAGTAGTCGAAGTAGAATAGCAGTACAATACGGTCGGACGAGTGAAGCAGAAATAGGTCACGCAATGATACAAGATGATTTCGCAGACTTGGTATATGTTGATCTAGAAAGAAGACTGATTGAGTTATTGTTACAGCGAACTGTAAGACGAGCACTCGCGTCTTCGAAAATAACGTCTCTGTTGATGTGACAATCGATTTCATTTCGTCTTTATCCGTCGAGCGTGGAAACAAACGGAACCGAAAGTGGAGCGAGTGGCGATGAAGTCTCGGGGAAAAAAGCAAAAGGCACCGTGGCAGAGATAAAACTCGCCGCTTTCACGTAGCTAATTAGTTCTGAAACAAATTTTCGCTTAGGTTAAACTATTTAATTAATTTCGAAGAAAAAAATACGGTGGCGAGCGCTCCGCGAAGAAGGCGACAGCAGATATTTCCCCGCGAACTTTTTCCGATCAATCAATTTACACCCCGGTGTCCATACCGTGGCTCATCTACATCTTCCCTTTCATCGTTCGGGAAAAGGGTGAATGCGGTGGGGACGAAGATTAAAGGGCCCCATGGCCGATTAGCGTAGAAGAAAGAGTTCGAAATCAGGAGGTACAACTTTCGCGGAAAATCGAGACGCGTCGCTGCCTCGCTGCTTCCTTATCGATTTATGATGTCGAGAGAGAGAAAAGCCGGCGTTACCTGAACAGGTGCGACTTGAAGGAAAACTAATGAATAGACACTAGAGTCCCCTGGCTGCCTGACAAACCCCCGAACGTCGACCGAAGTTCTCTTTGACCCCTTCTGAAATGGTCCGCGACAATGAGAATTTACAATTTAGTAATGTCGCTAAGCTTTTCTTCCTTTCAATAAACCACCCCGATCTTTCGAGGTTGCACACAATGGAAGGTGAAACGTATAGATCAGCATTAATTCTCGGCTGACAGAGTGTTTGGTAAAGTTGATAAACAATCCGTGGCAAGGTTTATTATCTGTGTATTAAACTTGGAGCTTTTCAGAGGAACAGAATGGAAATGGATGCTGGAAATTTTTATTTAATTAAAAGTTGGTATTTATGACTGAAGAGAAAAGCTCAGGCCACAATTACGATATAATAGATCGCCGGCGCTTTTATTTTATTTTCTTCGGAAAATCGCGAATGCTGTGCATAATGGAGCGCTTTGAAACGGTACTCTATCTTCAGCTTCATTGTTGAATAACTTTTCAAAACTGTAGCTGTCCGTATTTGTGAACGAACAAACCAGATGGAAAATAATTTGTTCGATTAATTCGGGAAATTATTGGACAACTTCCTATAAACATTTTTCTCGACAACGAAGCTGGGTGAAAATAAAAATCGGAGCGATACATTCTCGCAAATACTATAAAATGCACCTAATATTGATCGTGATGAATATAAAATATCCATGTGGGAATTATATCCTTATCAGAATTAGCTGTAAGGTAACCCTTGGGATTAACAATTCACCAATAAACGTGAACTCGATTTGGATTTACTTAATATTTTGCAAAAATTTCTTCCGAATACTTTAATAGAAAATATTTAATCGATGCACAAAACGATCACACTTTTTCGCTTAATTACTGCTTCCGATATAGGGTTTCGAAATTCACGAATTCCTGCACCTCGTTCCGGTTCCCACAAAATAAAACGCGTCTTCCCGACCTGCCCGTTGCGTTTTCTCTCACTCCTCCCTCGTCAATTATATCGCCACGAGACCAAAGTTCTTTGCGCCATTCTTTTCGGCTTTCAGAGCAGTGAGCGATAATGCTCCCAGGAAAAATACTTCTCTTCTCGCCGATTAAAAATGCATGACGAGGAATCAGAAGTAGGTCAAAGGTGCAACCGAGTTGAACACTCCGCAGCCAATTTTCATAGCTTGCTCTCTCATGAGTACGCAGTATTATTTTTAAGAGTTCGGTCGAACTTTCCCGGCTAATTCGGAAGGTGTACTACCGTAGGGCGAAAGATACTTAGCCGAGATCGACGGAGTTTCTTCTGAAGTTAAATATTGAAAATATTCTTCGCATTGGCGGGGGAATTGAAGCGAACCAAGTAATTTTATTTCAGCGAAATGTAAATAAAATTTTCTCGAGTTATTCCGCGAACAAAATGTCCTGTAAATGTAAATTGAAACTCAATCATTTATTATATTTTCCTTTTTAAAATTCATAACACATATTCAAACGTTATGTTCACCCTCTCTTATTCCCTTTTAATTATTTCTAACGAAATGTTCCAATTATTTATTTCCACAGTAACAAAAAAGACATTGATTTTCTGTCACTTATTCGAACGTAACTAATGTTTCTCATCTCACGCGTAATAAATATAAAAAATTTAAAAATGTTTTCCACTTTATACCAACCCAATGTCTTCTTGACCTGCTGTTATCAGCAAAACTATCTTAGATAAAAATGAACAGTACACAGCAAGAATAGAGCCTTCGAGCTTGAGTCCAGATTCATCGTTGTCCAATATTTTATAACTAGATTACCACAGTTTACATGAACGATTTTTCAGGAATCGTAAACGCAGCGTCCAACCACATTTCGGCCCGGGCGCGAATAAAATCTGATAGGGTAATGCGAGCCACCCAGTAGATTCGGCAACACTTCGCAGCTCGATCGTCCCTATTTACGTCGAATCGAGGCAAACGACCAGTGAATCGGCATCCGTTTTTATCCGGTCCTATTCGGCGCGTAAGTAATCGCCGCGCGCCGTCGAGAAGCCGAACTCTCGCCTTTTCCCGCGGCACTTTTTCGCTCGCCTGGAGTGCGCTGGGGTTGTGCGGGGGGTGCGGGGAGGGGACGGGGGTGAAAAAGCTGCGGCGGTAGGCAGGAAGAAGAAAGAGAAGCCAAGATCGATAGTATATCCCGAGTACAATGGCGAGGAGCAAGTAGCAACGAGTGCGTTAGATTGTGCAGCTACGAGGAGCGGGAGCCACCATTAGACCCGTCATAGAAACATTCTATCTGCCGGATAAGAGGAAAATCGGCTGGCGCGACCGTGCAGCCGAATCAGAGTCGATAGAGATAAAGCGCGAGGAGGACGAGGAAAGAGAACAGCTCGGGAAGCAAGGCGCTCCCCCTCCTTCTCGGTCGGTTAAAGCAATGGAAATCCTTGCCACCGAGAACGGAATAATTATCCAGTAATTATTACAGCGGCTCTCATCCCACCAAGTGCGAACGCCACTCGATCCTCGCGCGGATTCATACGGGAAGGTGGCGGACGGTCGAGTAAATGGAATAATGGCCCGGCCACGTCGCGACTAAGGGGATTCTCGTTTCCTGTTAATTTCGCCTAACTGCTGTTCTCGATAATACCGCTACGCGTTACGACGCGACGGCTGACGCACCGTGCGCCAAACACCGGTTCTAGCTAATGAAACATCAAAAGCTCGATGTTTCTAGGGTAGAGAACATTCGATGTTAGGTGGTCCTCTGGCGACGGCTTTTCTGTAGTTAAATAATAGTGCAACGGTTTTTTATACATTATCAGGAAATTTATTTGTTATGTGTGTGTAAACTTGTGCAATCTAAACTGAATAAATATTAGAAGTTAATAGAAGATGATAGAAGTAGATTGCCTTTTTACTTGATCAGTAATCAAGCAAGTGGAATAGTCCCTCTATAGTCAGACAAGTAAAAATAGAGGCATCCTATTATTGTGCTACTAGGATAAATTGGCGCACTAATGAAACATCAAAAGTTCGGTGTTTCTAGGGTAGAGAACATTCGATGTTAGGTGGTCCTCTGGCGACGGCTTTTCTGTAGTTAAATAATGGTGCAACGGTTTTTTATACACTATCAGAAAATTTATTTGTTATGTGTGTGTAAACTTGTGGAATCTAAACTGAATAAATATTAGAAGTTAATAGAAGATGATAGAAGTAGATTGCCTTTATACTTGATCAGTAATCAAGCAAGTGGAATAGTCCCTCTATAGTCAGACAAGTAAAAATAGAGGCATCATATTATTGTGCTACTAGGATAAATTGGCGCACTAATGAAACATCAAAAGCTCGATGTTTCTATGGTTGAGAACATTCGATGTTAGGTGGTTCTCTGGCGACGGCTTTTCTGTAGTTAAATAATGGTGCAATGGTTTTTTATACACTATCAGGAAATTTATAAGCTTGTGGAAACTAGACGGAATAATTATTAGATGTTGATGGAAGATGATAGAAGTAGATTACGTTTTCACTTGATTAGTAATCCGGTAAGTGAAATAGCCCTCTAATAGCCAGACAAGTAAAATAGAGGCATCACATTATTGTACCAGGAGAATAGGTCGGCGTATGATCAAACTTGCGGACGAAAGACTGGAAAAATCACTGGGAAATATGTTTAAAATTCGTTTGCGGTTCAAATTGCCATACTTGAATATTGCTCGCCATGAATGTTAAGGTTGAAGTCTCTTCGTTAAAGTAATCCCATACACGTTGCGATAGGAGGATGCACTCATCGAGTATGGTCTTTTATTAGCTAAAATCGCTGTTTGGCCACTGTGCGAGGTCGTGGAAAATATTTTCTTGATACCGTTCGACGGATTACCCCGAGGCACGATATTGCGTTGCTCCTCCTCGTGATAAACGCCGTTGGAAGTGTCTCCTTATGTAGCGCGAACACAACAAAAATTTACTTTTACGAACAGCTGTATATCTGCGCTTCATTTTACGCCCCGACGGCGCGGCGCGACGGCTGAGTGAAATTAAAGACGTTCCGAGGGAGCGGCGGGCTTAATGGAATTTATACGCGGGATGCGTCACGGTAGAGAGTCGAATTCGCTGTTCCTTTCAAAAATTTTGTCTCTCTGTAAGGTTCGGAAGTAGAGTGTACCTTCATACAGTGGTTGAGCAATAGAAAGACTTTTATGGGCCATTTCACGACAAATCCATTACTTCTTGATGTTGGTAGCAGAGAGTTTGTTCGAAATAAAATATGGCGCGGCACATGTGTGGAATTAGGGGAGGTTTCATTCAACATTTTCCTCAATTCCAATCTGTTTATGAAGTGGGCCTTTGAATTTTATATAAAATGAGATAATGCACGAGTACTGCTCTATTTCGATGAAGTAAAATTTAAATGAAATACACTAGAGCCTAGTGGATAATTAAACTTTAAAGTGGGCATTTATTAACGTATAAATACGTAACATATATTTATGTAACAAAAAATAAATGTATAGTATTATTCTTGTAATTATAAAGGATCTTTTCGTGATTGAGTATTTTTCGTATTTTTCACGTATTTGCATGAACAAAAAAGGTTCTTCGGTGTCAATAGTTCTAAAAGTCGACTTCAAGTGCACCCCCCGAATGCAGTTTTCGTTCCACTCGAAGACAATCCGAAGAGCAATCTAAGCCAACCGATACGAATGTGCAAAAAGCGGGTCACGAATCTGGCGGAATGATAATGCCGCGATACATCGAATCAAAATGGTGCTCGAATATCGACGTTTAATAAAGCTGTGCGAAACCTTTCAGATTTCCGTCGCGTCCGATGCAGATTCCACTACTCTTGTGACAAAGTGCTTTCAAACCGTTCGCTTTCTAAAAGTAGTTTAATGCGATCGTCGTGTAATGTAACGATAATAACGCTTTCAGACGAAAGTGACACTCTTAATTCAAAATTTGAGAGAAAATATCTTTCGCGTCTTCCTTTGCTTCCAATGTCCTCCTCCTTTTCTTACGTCGAGTCTTTTAGTGAATCACGTAGTCCTTCAAACGAGTACTTATTTTCGTACCAGAACATACGTTTCCGACGATATTTCTCGAATTTAATAGAATTAATTTTTAAAAAATTTTATAATCGCCACAAATTGAATCAATAAAACATAATGATATTCTTATTCTAAATTTACCATAAGAAATCTTTTACACGTCAAATTAAATTCTATTCACATTCTGGCTTCTGGAAAATTATGAAAATTTGCTTAAATAAAATCCGCTATAATAATTTCTATATCCTTATCAGAGCATATAACAGCGAAAATTTAACTCTAGAAGGAGAAGTCCGTTTAAAAGAAATCTGAAGCAATATGTAAAAATTTGCTTTCTCTTGTATTTGATCTTGCTCTCCAATTAACAGAGAGAATTTACACAGAAGTAAATATTAAAGTAAAAAGAAGAAGTTACCACCCGCAGGGGATGAACCCACTTTTTCGTTACGAGATTAGCGGTGTTATCAGTTGACTTGAACACTCTGCGTTTCCAGTGTCTAGCGCAGACATCGAAGAAAAGGAGCTGAATTTTTACGAAAAATTCAGATCCTTATACGTTAAATGTTTTCTAAAAATATTACATAAAAGTTAAATACAAGCATCTATTAGAAAAAATGTTTTCTGTAAAATGAAATGGTAATTTTATAACATCAACCATTTAAATTTCGTTTTTCGATGCTATATGAATAATAGAAATAAAAAAAAAATTTGATTTTTAAACTCGACAGTTTATTTGTGAATTTATTGTCTGGCCTAAGGAGCAATAACAAAGAGAAGTTTCACAAGTGTTTTGAATTTCATAATCGACCCGCTGATTTGCCCTTTGATCTTTGTGACCAATAATGCACGATCTGCGCATATGAATTTGCATTAATATTTTCCACTAATTGCTATCGCGATAGAGTTATGGAATTTCCTTTGAACTGCAATCCCTAGGAATCTGTGCATACTTGTTTGACGTTTCGATCAATTATGTGAACGGTTAATTGCTTCTAGCAATCTGTGAAATCAATGCATTTCGAACCTGTCGATGTTGTGCTGCAATATTGTCCTTTGATAAAAATAGTCAATCGGAACGTATTTATCCGCGCGTTAGCTCCCGCCGAATAAATCGTGATGTACTGTATATAGCCTTCAGATACGTTGCGTAACTGCCTTTTAGTCCCAACTACCCTTTTTCATCAAAGCAATTTCTCAAGACTAGAGAGTTAATTGTAAATTGTTTTATAGAGAACTGAATCTTAAAGATTGAAAGGGTTTGTAACGTAAAATTAAATAATACACTTTCAGACTATAGTAAATTAAAATTCTTTAATATTACTAAACACTATCTACAACATAATAATGGCCTCAAAGTGCTATGTTACTTTAATTTCGTTTCTCAGTCACTCTTATTCAAATGTTACTCTTACGTCACGCTAAAAATTACTCGCGTAATCAATTAGGGAAATTATACAACAAATACTTTGCTTCTTATTACACAAACTGATTTAATTCTTTCCATAAAATCTTGTTTGAATTTTAACGAGATGTTTTCAAAGGATATTTTAACGAAGCACGATTTCAACTCCATTGCACTTGAAACTGGCTCATTCACTTCGTTCGTGTCTTTCACTTCGGGTCTCGAGACTTTACACTCGACAATCTTTCGATTATGTACTTCGTGGCGCGCAAAACGAAAATAGAAGCCTATAGAAGTCAAACACAAATCACATATAGTGTTCGCGTGACTGTGCTTCGAGAACCGTTCGATGCACACTGAAATATAGACGAGGGTGAAGGCCGTTCATCAAACCGCAATATATACTAAATAATCGTCGGTCGTTACGATCCTCAGTCTTGTAGGCGTGCACAATTGTCTCGTCGAGCGAACGTTAATGATCCAGCGAACATTAATATCTATAATGGGGTACCGTCGATATCTATAATAAGAGAATTTACAGGCGATATTTCACCGCGTTTCGGCAGGCAGACCGCTGAAATGTAACATAAGGTTACGGTCGACTTACCGTTCGGAAGCAGTTTTACGATCCGCCTGGAGTTTGTAGAAAGAGTGCTGCTGCCCAGGTTTCCGGAGAGGTACGGCCGCATTATTTACGCGCGCGAAACAAGTCCAATAAACGGTGGGACGGTCGAAAAAAAAGAACAGCGGGGAGGCAAAACAAAAAAAAGAAATAGAAGAAGAGAAAAGAAAATTTCTCGTCCACCACGCGCATAGCAAAGCAACGATACTTTTTATTTATCGTCGCAGTTTCGTCGGCGATGCTATAACTTCTTCTTCTTCTGCCTCCTTCTTTCGTTCTCCCCGTCTCTCTCTCTCTCTTTCTCTTTCTCCCTCGCTTTTTCCACCGTTTCTCCGTTGTTGTTTTACAGCGTGACGTTGCGAGCAGCGAAACGTGTCGCTTCGTATTCCCCGGACGTCTCTATTCTCGGCCCCCGAGAACGGAACAGACGGACGTCCGGATATCAATGACGGGCCGAGCTGAAATCTATATATCCGGCCCGAAACGGCTCGACGCCGGAGAACTCGCTCGCTCCACGGATTTTTCGATGGAGGGTTTGTCGCCCGCGCCCGAAATCCGATTAATACGGAACGGATCGAATTAATTTGGAACGATACTGCGAGTTTTTGAACCCCCTCTTCCCCCCTCCACTCTGATCCAATGAAATGTTTATTGTGCCTGGGAAAATGCCGATATAGTATAAAGTCACGGGATACAATCGAGCGCAGTGTACGTGACCGAAGATTTGTTTGAGTTTTTATCCTCTCCTCTCCTTCCCTTCTCTGTTTTATTTTTTTTTTATTTGTTTCAGCTGATTCTATGATATCTCGCGATGAATGTAATTCCATTGTGGAGACCGCGTGCTTCCGCACGGTATTCAGACTACGGGAGGGAACGAGGCACTTGAACTTGGAGCTTTTTGTACTAAGTGATCGTCGGCCGCGGTCTCGAGGATTCTTTCAATCGTCATCGCATCGATGGAATGATGTATACAGGGTGTCCCGGTATTTGTGGTGCAATCGTGGAGGTTGTGATTCTACGTGAGGAAATAAGTCGAACATATTCAATGAATTTTTTTCATCAAAAGCTTCGTTTCCGAGAAAATCGAGTTTTGAAATGCAGCGAATACGCATGTTATTCGATGGGAATCGTCTGACGCGTCTGATCATGGCCAACCTATTCTACTGCATATACTAAAACACGCGAACCTGATTTTTAAACTCGAAAAATGTTATTCCGTTCTTTCAACTTATTTTTTTATGTAGAATCACCCTCTCCATAGTTGTGCAATCAATACTGGGACACCCTGCATATCGCTGTGGAGTTCTTGATAATTCGGTGAAAAGTTGCATCGTTGAATTGATGTTTTCTGCCGATGAAAGGTGAAGGGTAAAGATTCTTTGGGTATAAAGATATCCGTGAAGTAAATAATATTCATTAATTTTAAAATTAAATGTATTTAAATTAGGTGAAAAAATGTATTTTTGCTTTGAATTGATGTAGAATGGATTTTTATGAAAGTCGAACCTGCCTATGCGATGTGCTTGCTTTTTGATAAATTAATTTTAATTATTCATTAAACTGCAGATTTTATGCATTTACAAATGAATAAATGAAATACCTGTGTGGATTTGATGCATTTATGAAATAAATGGGAGATTTGAAACATTGGAGAGATTAGAAAGGAGATTATAAAATGGAAATCATAAGAAATAGATGGAAATTTTTATACTAACCATAATTGAAAAAATAAAAAAAATTATGGACAGCGAACTGATTAAAACAATTGCGGTGTAATATATTTGAGCATTATATTCAACAATTTAATATTATCAGATGGATGTAATTTATAATACATTAATATTTGTACAACCATGTTATCACTGATTAGCGTATAAATTAATTGTAACTAATTTACTACATGCTACTCTGCTTGTAATTAATGGTATATCAAAACGCAATTTCGAGACAAGAGTTATCTACAAGGGGTGTGGATTAATTCCAGCAGAAATTATGAAAGTGAACGTATGCAAGAAAATATTTTTGTACGCGGCTTCGTTACGGAAAATATTATAAATAATTTTGTAGTATATTTCCGAATTATTGTTTTACGTCAAACTCAAGCTAATCATTTCTTATTATAATTCTGTCAAATTGACGAATCTTGGAAAACCAAATTATAACAACAATAACATAGACCTTCAGTATTCATAAATATTTAACACGTTCGTCGCCTACCGCGATTCGATTGAGTTTCTTCGTATAGTTGAAGGTATATCATAATTGTCCTCCTGTCAACACCGAATCTGTTATTATGTTGTGTATTGCGATACATTTGAATGTATAGCAGCTCAAGGGATGTATTTTTGAACATTTGGCGTAACAGAAATACATCAAATGAATCTTACACGTTGAATTTTATTTATACCATTTTGCTGGGCTGAAAGTCATTTGAAGGTCATATTGTATTACATGCATGAATTCGTTATTTTGTCAGCTACAACATTACGTTAACGAAAATATATCATTCCATTTAAAAAAACATCGATAACCTTGAAATCTTATAAAAATGACCTTAAAATTTTTTTTTCCCTTACACCGTTATATGTGGCCCTTCAAACAGTGTAACTTTGTCCTACGAAGTTTTTTTGTACAACGAAAAGTAACGGAGATATTTAGGTGTCCTGCTTTATCGAATTCACCCTGTATATGAATACTAAAGGGTCTGGGTTATTGTTGTTGTTATTTGGTTTTTCAAGATTCATCAATTTGACAGAATTATAATAAGAAATGTTTAGCTCCGTTATTTCTTGTCACCGTGTAATATGAAACCTGCACGATGTGCAATGTATTTCAGCGCTTTCTCATTTTTCGTTTGTCGAGTTCCCGTAGCCGGGCGTCATATTGTCACGAATTAAATACGCATAAGGGAAATGTAAGGTAAAGCCATGGCGAAGTATTCGCGTGTTAAGACAGCGAACAGGAGCCTTGATGAAGCGTCGCAAAACCGCAGAACAGGAGGTGACAGGTGTAATCACGGCGGCAGAACTTAGGAGAACGGAGAAAATAGCATACGTCCTAGTAATCGCTCAAGAGGTGGCACCGAGTAGAATTCGTCTTTCTGCTCTGCTGCTGGCTACGTCTCCCCGCGTAAGAGACGTCTCGTCTCCCGAATTCCTCCTGTCCTTGAGGAGCGCCTCGTAGTTTGCGACCCGTACTCAATCATACTACTTACAAAGCAATTTGACATTGTTCTTCCGTCTTATTCCCATTCTATTTCACCTAGTCCCATTTAAGTCGTTCTAAAGTATGATCGATCATTCTCGAGTATTGGAGGTTACGACAACCGAGACTAGTATGTCGCTACCTGGCAAAAACAGCGAGAAGGAAAATGCTGAGAAACTTTTCGCTCTCCGCCTGATACCGGGCTAATCAGTAGAGGATGTTTATGCAAATACGCTTGCCGGTCTTGCCGTCGAGTCTTGATAAAGTAAAATAATTCAATATTTTCAAAATGGAGTGAAAACGGACGAGCTTCCGCGAAGAGTTTCCAGTTTATTTGGTAAATATTCGGGAGCTCTAAATGTGTGAAAATCTGCAGCGTGTTAGTCATTATTATTGCACAATATATTCATTATTAAATTTTATTTTGCATAAAAATCAGCAGTCTAGTGATAACAAACGTCGGCTTCCAACAACTTAAAAGTGGGAATGTAAAATAAAAAGATGAGAGATGCCATATTAATAAAAATTTATATTTCGTAGTGGACACTCCATTAACAGTAATCCTATCGAGCACTGAAAGCGATTAAAATGCTTTAGCTTATAAAACTGAGAAGGCTCTTTATTTAGATTTTGTGCAATTTTTATTCCAATATGTGCTGGGATAAAAAAATTTTATCGAATCAATTCTCATGCAAGTAACCTTTTAATAATTATAAAATGAAACATATAAATCCGGTCATTTGATCGGTGGTGGTAGGTTTAGTGTTAAAAAAAAGATAAAAAAAAGGTAACGGATTGGTAACGAATAAAATGAAATACTGTACAGAAATTTCTGCAGGTGTAATTTTCATGGGCCGAATGGAGCTGTCTAAGCCGATTTTTCAATATCAATTTCCATTGAGGGTAAGAACAAATTCCATGGAGGGAAGCATGCCGGAAAGCACGGCATGGTCTCCGGTGAAATTCAGTTCCGCAGCGCGCATAAAGCATCCGCATCTGTCATCAACTAAAGACTGCGACGTTACACACGAGGGACATGAAATCTCGTTCCATTTTCGCTTGAGAGTTTCTTTCCCCCCGGATCCTCGAACGCGTTACATTTGATGGTGTTGGGGACGGTTTGAAAGAATGAATCTGGCGGGTTTCTGTAATGGCGTTACACGGAGAATTCTCTCTATATTTCTCTTGCGTACATTGTCTAAAAAAAGAAGAAAAAATAAGGAAACGCGTTATGACGTCACGTATCCAAGAGAGATGTTGTTATTACAGTCGGGGCGCCGGCAGCGTCGCGTTTAATATCTGCTTTGGTTAATGGCGAAGTCGCATTATAAAAGCTTCCGTCCATAGAGGAATTAACGGCGGCTGTTCCTCCGGGCGGCTCTGAGCCTATATTGATTCTACAAAGCACTCCATAGTGGGATTTACCTGTTTGAATCGGTACAACAAGGAAAATTAGCGATCTTGCCTGCCGAATACCGAACACGCTTGCATACAGAGCACCGGCGATACACCACCCGTTAGCGGATCAAATGAGAAGTGATTGATGAACGGAGTGATGTAATGTCGGAGACAGATATCAAATGGACTCATTAGAAACGTGGTTGCGGACGAGTTTGAGGATAACTGTCGATAGATGTTGCGATTAGCGGCAACGCGACCGATGTCGAATCTGCTACGTATTCAGGCAATTGTATAATAGGAATTCAGATGATCAAATAGGTCAGCGCGAACCTGATGGCCCCGAACAGTCCAAACGACTCTCTTGGTATCTCTTACATAAGTTGGAGCGCCGCGTTGAGATTTCAATCATTTTCTACGGAAATGTGCATGCAATTTAAATATCGATTTTCAGAAAACTACGCTGTTACCAATTCTGAACATTTTTTCTGAAAATTATAAAAATTTAGTCACTGAGATTTCTAGTCAATTTTAATTACATTAATAAATTAATAATTCTCCACAAAATCTTTATGTTTCTAGTAATCATCGAACGAGACATTTTACCTGTTTACGTATCATATTTACTGAAATTATTTTTTCATTTAATGAACTATGATCATTTGTTTTTTTTTCAAGAAACCTTGTTTTCAATCATTTTTAAACAAAAATGGATTATCGTCTTATAAGTTTCCTGCATATTATTGGAATGTATTTATTGAGACTCTGATTTACTTTTATTGCTCATTGAAGAGCTTCATTGAATAATCGCATTAAAGGTTCATAGTAATTGTAAATAGAGAATGTGGAAGTGAATTATTTCACAATATAATATAGAGTGAAAGTTGTGCAAGAGGATCTTAAATAGAATTTAATGCGTACGAATATTATTCTATTCACGTAAATCAAAGAGAAATTCTATTTAGTGGTTATGCGTACTTAACCTTTACAAGGATTGGGCACCTACAATGAATATGTAATTAATTCTCCCTTTGAGAAATTATTATCAATGAAGTGAGTCTTACGACCGTAATCGCCAAGTGAATTGCAGGCTAACGGAGCAATAATGAACCCTCGTGTAATGAACGAAATATTCGAGTTAAGTTGTAAAGTGTATTATAACAAGAATATTCTGTGTAATGTATATTATGATAAAAATATTCTTCAGAAATTGAAAACGTTATTTTATCAAATATTTCGTAATCAATACTTCGAAACGTAAACCTGTTCACAGAAAATATTATTCGTAAATTTATCTATTCGTTTGTTATTAGAGATTTCAAATAATTTATGAAAATGCGTGTTACTCCTAGTGGATGTATACTTTATAGATTCCAGGATGAAAGCACTTCGACGAGACTTACTTTTTCAGTTTATAGGCTGTTCTCTGCGCCGCGAAATCGCCACTAAAAATGTTTGTAGAAAGTCTACGTAGACGAGCATCATTTGATCTCATTTCCTCAGGCTCAGTACTGTCATTCATAAAAATGACATTAAAAACTTGTCTTTCGCTTATACCCGGTACTCGAAACACCACGCGCCCTCGTTTGTACACACATATTCAGATAAATTTCCGTATAAAAGATAACTACAGCTATAAAAACGCAAAGATAATGAAAACAAACGCATGAAAAATGCTCAGTGATACGAAGATAGGGATACACGCAGGATATAAACGTAAAAAACAGTCTCTTGGGGAATAAAAGTAAATATAAAACAGAAAAAGAGTCTGCGTATTTCGAAAATATAACCGGCCCGTTAAACGTGATTGTTCATCGAAAAAAATTATCTTTCGGCCATTTGAAAACTAATTGCCAGCAATTCTCTGGGGAAAAAATTCTTTGTACAATTATATATCATAAATTATGAGGAATATACACACAATTTATTAGAAATTACTCATCAAACTATGTACTTTTAAATAGTCAGAAATTAAATTTTAAAAATATCAAAATATGGTCTTACTTATTTCCATTACTATATATCAACAATTGTGTATTTATTGAAGGAAATATTTACATATGGTGGCACAAATGTGGAAGTATCCTAAGCAGATTTTCGCATACGACTTCTCAATGTTGCCTTGGCGATTATCGTAGTTTTGTATACGATCAGGACACCTGTTATGGCAACATGAGCATGAATACCACTGTCGAAACTTTATGGAAACCGAAATTCTGTCAGAACTTTTGACATCGGTATCTTCAAAATTTCGTAAACCTTAATACACGTTCTAAAATACTGCTTCGATGGACAATTTCCCCTTGTACGATAACACCGCCATTGAACATTCCCACAACATAGATCCACCCTAATGAAGGCTTGTTACCCTAATGCACTGTGATGAAAATCGTGTATAGCCCTGATTATGTCTATTGACAACAGGCACGGCCTAAAACGTATTTTTGACATGATGAAGTGAATTAAACTGACACAAGAAGGATATAATAGTTATTAACGTCGTAAATAGAACAAGGAAAAGTGAAAAATTCCTTTTTAACTATGCCCCCTTTAAAGTCTCCAGAAAATTGTAATTTTGCATAAAGATCCAGAGTCTGCCCACGATATTCATAATTTTTAAGCAGTTTCATTTAATTAACATTTTTATACCCCGAGTTCCCTGCAGTGACATTTCCAGAAAATAAAACACCAGCTTGGATGCGGACTGCAACGGAGACAGTTTTAAGCACTGAAGTTTCCGCAAGTATTCCTTCACAAACGTACTATTTAAAAGCCATTCTTACAGATAACAAGTGTATACTATAGATTCCAACGTTTCACTTGCGTTCAGAATCTCATTGTACTTATTAATATTCAGACCCATTTGCAAAATTGATTATATTGTCTAAAGCATGCGAAATCGTATGACAAATTCGCAACATAAATAATTAATTAAAAAAGAAATTACGATCGGATATTAACATTAGGTTTACGGGACCTGTCAAAATGACGGGTTATAATATTTTTAATTTACAAATATTGAGATTGCAAAAATGCATTCATGAGGAATTATTAAACCAATTTATTTCTTTAGGAATATATTGTAAAAAGTATGGCCAAAAATTTTGATGGACTCATTATTCTTACTTCGATAAAATAATATAGAATACTCGAGTTTAATGCTCACTTCAGTGCTACCACAATAATTTACTGAATTGCAACAATTTAAATGCAGCGGAGCAAAAATTTTCATCAAAATTACAATTTTCCTAATCGCAATGGCACATGTGGTGCGAGAAATTAAATTGTTCTTAACTTTTTCGCGAGTTAATATTCGAAATAGCGAATTTGCATAAAGTCCCGCAGCCTATTATACACAAAAGCCGAACAGTTCGAAGTACAGGGAAGAAATAATTGAATCCGCCGTGGGAATTATCACCAAAGTTACCTATTCTCATCGTTAGCTGTTCTAGGAGCCATTAAATTCGTCTGCCTACCGAAACTAAGATATTAGATTTAGAGCATAATCTGAATTATGGAGCTGCCATTAAACACCGCACTAAGAACTTTCGCGTAGGTATTATTAAGATCACGAAAGAAATTTGTTCGTGCATGGGTAATCCGAATTTATTTACAATTCCAAAATCCGATGCGGCTAATTTGGAATAATGAACTCGACGGGGAGGTAATTCTGTTCCCTTTGCTGCATTATCATCGAGCATCGCAGAACGAAGGAAGTAAAGCAACTACTAAATTTTTATTCGATGGAGCGGATAAAACACATTGGCCGTAACAAAAATGATTGCGCAATTTCGGTTCGTTAAACTTCGGAATCACTGGTATAAATGTTTTAATATTTTACAGTTAACCGTTCGTGAAGTTCAGAAATAGCCAATGCTCTGTTTATTTAATATTGCCTTCTGTTTCCCGTTGTCGATTGGCCACGCAATTTTCAACGTGTATGCATGTAGATATCACGTTATTCGTTAAACAGTATAAATAAATTTATCAACAAATTGTTTACCGAATAATAGAAAGAAAATATTGAATGTACGCAATAATGAAATTGTTTGTTTCTTATTGGCGTGTCTAAGTGACCAACTGTTAAGTATAAATAAAAGGAAATTGTTTAAAAATTATTTATACATTTCATAGTTCTGTTCTGACCCTTGTGAAGTGTTCTAATTTTTTGTTACGCGATATTTTTTTTACCGATGAAAGAGTCAGAGTTTGAATGAAGAATTGTGGACCACCCGGTGTGTTAAAATAGTATCAGAGACATAACACGACATATCTGATCTATAATGTATTGTACGCACGGTATCTGACAATAGAGAACATATTACATCATCCCCTAGCGAGAAATTGTCCCGATAAAACACATTAATTTGTTAACAAGCGCACGGGCTACACAATGCTTTATTGCTTTAATTTATTTCGCCGAAAATAATGCATTTTAATCGACCATTAAATGCATGTATTCTGTCAAACGCACGACAAGTCGTTTATTATGAGCCCGACCACTTTAATTCCCAGCTCGCGATCATTTCACGTCGATGTAAAGTATTAACTGCAGTCGACGTAAGTTTGTTAATCATAATTATTAATTTACGCGGCGGAATAATTTAGTACTGTTTCGTTCGAGTAAATATCTTCTTAATATAGCGAGGGTGAGGACAAACATTGTATTAAACTGTGGAGAAATAAATAAAACTTGCAGAACGAAATTCTTCGAGAACAAGTTTAATTGTTGTCTTTTTTTCTAGCTACTGACTATTTCTACTGATCTCAATAAGTAATTAAGATTTTAGTGACACATAATAATTTTTAATATTTGTAAAAACTAAACAAATTTTAATTCAGTTTGGTAAGCATGGTTTTATACTTCAAAATATTTTTTATAACTTTAAAAGTTCTCATATTGATTAAAAATGATATTTTTGTATTGTGTCAATAATCTAAAATTCAATGATAGTCTTCTTACCACGTTTCTAATGCAAATACTTTCAAACAAAAGAGCTGATTCTCGGTTATCGATTAAGTCATAAAAAAGGGGATAAAATTTTTACGACGTGATATCTAAACTTCGCAGAAACCTTTAAGAAACGAATTGGTACAGCAAACCTGCATTAAAAAATTCGTGTTTACCGGCATTCCGACAACGCAGTAAAACCGTGAATAATAATGAAAACAGCTGTTTTAATAAGCGGTAAAGCAAAAAAAAAAAGAAAAACTACGCACGTCAGTGTCATTCATTTTACGTTCGCCTAACATTCCAACATTTTGTCTAGAAAGGATAAGGACACGAAAGTTTCGAGGTAAGGTACGGTGACGTTGGCCTTTACTGTGCAGTTATCGAGAAAATTGCGCGTAAATTTCAAGAGAATTTTGTACGGCCCGGCGAGAATGTCGTAACCAGCGGCAAATGTTTAATAACGTATGAAAATTAAACTGTTATAAAGCACGACGCGTTAGGGAAGAAGATGCAATTCTTTTTTTTTTTTACGGAGCAGAATTAAATTCTCTGTTGCCTACAACGAATCAGGGGGGAAATAATTTTAACATTCGTCGTTCGTTAATGAAAAACGGAGAGTTAATGTTTTTCCCTGTGAATGGAACGTTCTGCAATGAAAGTAGCTGTATATATATATTAAATCCGAGAAACATTTTCAATCAACATATGGAGAGTAAATATTGCAAACTACGTGTACGAATAAAATGTTAATAGAAAAGTAATTACTCTCTTTTAAGAAAAACAGCTCTCGGAAAATTAAATAGGTGTATTTTTAATACATGCTACTGAGTGTACAGTCTTTTGAAACAATTTTTTTTATATCCATTATACAGGGTGGTCCTTTTTAGCAAGGCCACCTAAATATCTCTTCAGGTTATTGTGACGCAAGTAATGTGCATGGTCTCAATGAACCAAATATCTGGCAAGGATATTGTTTTCCCACAGTCATTTTTTTCGGAGTTATCAAGGTCGTCAGTGTTTTTTAACACATAAGTACATTTTTTCTCTTATTGCATCGTGTAATTGTGTAATCGTGTAACTGTGTTTTCTTGTTGATTTGTCCATTCTCGGACAGTGCAATTAATTCCTGAACCACGCATGAGACAATAGTTTCTGTTACACCGATTACTGGTTAAAGTGTAAATTAGCATAAATGTTATTGGAGAGGCATATTTATTCTGGAAACACGTACCATTTCAGGATTGTAGCGCCAAGGTACAAATCTCTTGTCACCGAGATAGTCCCTTAGTGGTGTTTGCCGAGAACTTGGCTGGTCGACTGTACGAATCGGGATTTCGAGGGATTTCAACAAATTGTTACGCTGAACTCGCTTCGCTCGGTTCCCGTCCACTTAACGACGAACCGAGATTATACGCTAAATTTATTACGTTCTGCGCCAGCGTTACCAATACCGAAGTAGCACCAACTAGAAAAACGCTTCTTATTACTGACCAGTACTACAAACTTGGAAAAGGGAATTTTTCGATGAGACTGATGTCGTTCAATAAATAGTAATCCACTTATTGACAACTAAAACTTTATTTGCCGCTTAAGTTTTCTCTCCAATTTCAACAGTTTATTGGAAGCTGTTTACTCAAACTCAGTTTATCGAAAGTTTATAGTTGATGTAATTTATATATTAAATAATTCGTCGAATGCATGTTTTATTATTATATTACGACCCAAATAATTTGTTGATTTACTTCCATAGCTTTTATTGAAATTGTATAGCATATTATACTGATGAATATACGGATAAATAAAGAAAATAATATAAAAATATTGAGTGATGATTTTTATCTCGATTTACTTTTTACAGATCATTTTATTTCAATGCTTTGCCAGTTAGAGTATAAGAAGATAAAAGGGCGTTATCGATCAATAACGATTTATGAAACACGCACTTTATGGTTGCGGCTCGCGAAGATACTTCTTTTTACGTACCATTTCAATCTCCGTTAAACTCCTTACTATATGTTCCTTTCATCTAGTAAACACTTTCCGCGTCTTAGACAAGACGATAAGCTGGAGTCGCTGGGAAGTAGGAGTCATGTGTGACGTGCTTTACGTCTAAAAAAGATCTCAAGCGTCTCTATGGGTTTGATCCGATTACTGACCGGAACAGAATGCACGTTCCATTTCCCTCTCCTTTTTACATCCTAAGTAATGATCGCAAATCCCTGGAAACAGAACAGTATGTCACGATATTTCTAAACGTACATGTGCTGAAACTTTGAAAAGCAGAGGCTGGCTGTACGAGAAGCAGAAGAAGATTTAATACTTTGTAACCAGCATACTTTCAACTTCATAGTAACATACATTTTCTGCATCGTCGAATTTATTCGAAAGACCAAATTCATGTTGAAATCAAATTTATATTGGACTCAATTTTAAAAAGTTTACAGTTTTTGAAGTCCACTTCATTTGGTCCCCTCTATTTCCTGTGATTTTAAAATTGTGTGATAAAAATGTCTTTCTCAGGAAATAATTGGAACATCGAGAATTTTTTGAAAGAACAAAGGTCCACTTAATCTGGTCCCCTCTATTTCCTTGAAATAAAATTTATATTCGACTCAATTTTAAAAAGTTTACAGTTTTTGAAGTCCACTTCATTTGGTCCTCTGTATTTCCTGTGATTTTAAAATTGGAACATCGAGAATTTTTTGAAAGAACAAAGGTCCACTTAATCTGGTCCCCTCTATTTCCTTGACCGTGTGACTTAAAAATTGTGTGAAAAAATATTTCTTTCTTAGGAAATAACAATTGGAATATCGTGAATTTTTTTTTTAAATCAAGAGTTCAGAAATAGCATTTCGAGGCAGCGTGTATCCAATCTGGAAGGGCGTAAATGTTCTTCATACGGTAGCGCGACTCGGCTGCAACAAAATTCTAATCGGCCAGCCGCTACACTTGCCATCCAGCGAAGCACTTCATCACGGATAATCCGGATTCAGTTCCCTTCCGAGGCTCGAAAGTTACCTCAGAAATTCGTTATCCAAGCTGGCTTAGGATTTAAGGAAGGAAAAAGCGCCGATAGTATTAAGTCAGACGCCTGATCCCCGAGCCCGTGGGTACCGCCGGGGCGAGAGAGCTACTCTCTCTCTGTGCACACGGGGGAGGGCCCAGGGAAACAAGGGGAAACCGAGCGTCGTTCACGTCGCATCCATACATGCATGACCTTACCGGGGGCCAATCCTCGACAGCCTTTTTATCTTTTATCCGTACGCCGAAAGTCAAAGCCCAGGGCTTCTGGCCGGCTCGTGTCCTCTCGGTTGCTCATTATCTAGTGTCTGTGTAATGGAGTCCTTTACATGGATGCGGAACGCTTGTCCCATTGTGTCCCGTTTTTGCGAGTAGACTACGACGTCGACGACGCCGACGCCGACGACGACGGTAAAATTCCGTCGAGGAAATTCTCTCTGGCAGAGCCCCGGAGCACGGGCCCCCGTGAAGAGTAGAAACTCTCCTCGTATTCTGTCGACGACATTTCCTAAATTATTGGCCGAGATGGCCACTCTCCATTGTCAGATCATATTCCCACCAGACGACAGACTATCTTGCGCGCTACCCAGCAGCCCAGCAAGAACGGCACAGAAGCTCTAGCCCCTATTCCGCGTGGACGTAACGAGTCCGAGCACGAAATTACCTGAATATTTTCCTCGATTGGTTCCAGTAAGATCCCCCTCAAAACTTGGGAATGAATTTCGAGTTTGCTTGCCCCCCACCGTCTCATAATTTCCAGCCATCGATCGTTACCGCTGCTGTTATTACGCCGGAACTTCGATTATCCGAACACCTGCGTTGATTCGCGATTAGCCGGCCTGGCTACGTGTAATTATGCTTTTATTTGGGTGGTGTGTTTAACCGAACGCGTCGTGTAATCGGTGGTGCTCTAATCAGACTCTTCGTTTTTATCGTATAGATGTTGCGCACTATGTGAAACTATTTTAAAATCTGATTCCTTTCTTTCCAGGTTAGCAACGCTAAACCTATCGAGCATTACATTTATTTAGATTTTGTGCAATTTTTATCACAACATGTGCTTGGATCAAGAAATTTTGTCGAATCAATTTCCATGTAAGAAACTTCATATTTTTAATAATAGTGAAATGAAAAATATAGAACCGGCCATTTGTCCGACAGTGGTAGGTTTAGTGTTAAAGCTCTGTATTTTGTGCTTTTGAAGGCTCTGAATTTATTCAAATGATCAACTTTACATTGCTCTTGTATAATTTTTGAAGGAATAATATTTACACATTTTAAAACCACCCTTAACAATTATGAGTCGACTGCGGATGTTTATGCAATTTTCAATTTTTGTAGACTACTTTTGAGGAACTCGAATCAACTAAACTCCCACTTTCAGTGGTAATAGTCTTTGCGAATCCGAAGTAAATAAAAATTGTACTAAAAACTAGCGAATTTGATAAAGATCCGCATTCTAGTCATGATAAATAAAAGATAATGAGGTAGTGATCATTATTTTCTGCGATGTTTGTACCATTTTCACTTTAATCTATTCATTATCTAATAATAATGTATCGCAATTTCAGATACCACTATTAATGGGATTTCAGTGGTCCCTTTCAGTATCGCATCATTTTGGCATAGACTAAATAAATCTCAATTTGAAATAGTTACTTCGTAGAGTGAAAGAGATTGGTACAAATCGTTTAGCAAAGGTGTAACAGTTTATTTTAATATTCATTCGGGTAACTTTCGTTATAACGAATTCAATGATGTGCAAGACCATCAACAAGTCATTCGGTTTTATGGTGGATCGTAAAATTGTGAGGCGCCGTGGAGTCAGATAGTCGCAAGTTGCACGCCTGTGCCCAGCTAAATCTTACTTAACCCTGCTACTAGTACAAATCAGATCACAGTTGCTCCTGTAATTTACGACCCACCATAAAACGGAATTACCGAGTGTTACACATCGTTGACTTCGTCGTAACAAACGTCAACATTTTGAAGCAAAGAAGTAAACGCAGCTTTCCATTTAACGGAATGAACTTGTTCATCCTATGTTTCCTGTGTCGGAACAAATCCGTGTCAGAATGAAATTTATCTAAAAGTACAATAAACTTCTAGAGAAAAATTACATTCTGCAAGACACTGCAATTGTTTTATACAATGTAAAAATATGTCTTGATCAACAAATCAGCACGATGATCAATATAATTTTCATTTCAGTCTGACCGTACAGAATATTCTAATCAACGAATTAACACTAAACCTACCGAGCACTAAAAACGATTAAAATGTTTCAGCTTATAAAAATGACAGGGCTCTATTTATTTCGATTTTCTGCAATTTTTATTTCAATATGTGCTTTATCGAATCAATTTTAAATTATTGAAGTTATAAAAATATTTCCAATTGAAATTTTTTTAGTCAACCACACATTGTAGTCAAAATTGCGAAAATTTATATAAATTCAATCTTGTTATTTTTATAAAGCAACATGTTGCTTTCAGTGCTCGGTAGAAGTTTACTGTTAAACTGGGTTCTTGCGCCAGTGCCTCGTAGATTGCGAAACGAATAGGTATTTTTCTTGTAACAATAAATTTTCCGTAATCGTACAGTTTTTAACGGAGCAACAGAGTGTCGGATAATTAAATATTTGCCACGTAACCGTAGTTCCACGCGAGATATTTCGTAGGTAACCGTCGTCGGCTTACCGAAGTTTCCCCGTAAGCACCCTAAGAAGTTATTGCGCTGTCTGCTCCTCGTGAACGGTTCCTGAGGTGTTTGTTATCCACTTCAGGTCCTCCGGCAGGACTAGCCGACACAACTGCGTTTCGTGTCGTATTAAATGGCCGACTACGGCACACGGTCAAGCATGAGCAAGTGCTCGACGGGGGTCTCCTCGTTCTTCTCCGGTGTCAAAGAAAATGTAACCGAGTCACCACTCGGAAGATTTCTGCGGTGCCGAAACAAATTTCACGAAGGAAATCTTCCGACACACACGAATACTGTTTGCTTTAATAGGGATGGATGGCTCAGGGTTCTGCGATAATATCCACGGAGTACTCGAGAACGGAATTTCACCGAGTCGAGTTACGGCGGCGAGTCACGACATTCTCGTGCTCGCCGAGTGGCCGACTACGATTCGAAGAGCTAGTGATGGGACCAAGTATGTCGCAAGTAGTATTGCATTCGTCCATGTACCCCTCGAACTTCCCTACTGTTACAGTAGGAACGCCTGTTCCCGAATAAATTGGGAATGTGCGAATTACTTAGTTTTCGCATAATAAGACAGCCATCTCTTAATATTTTCAGTATTTTGTAAGAACTTTTAAAAAAATTTCTTTAGAAATTTCGTAATCAGGACAATACTACAACAGATAAAAGCCAAGAAAATGTGTTAATAAATAAATGATTTGAATTCATCGACGATAGAAAACAATAAGAAATAATGAAAACTTGAGCGACCAAAATATTCTATTTTTTAAATTTGAAAAGAAATAAGAAACGTAATATACGCGTGGTCCCGTTGCGCGTAAGATTCAATAACACCTGTGTTCTTTCATTGTAGAGGCCCTTATCTGAATAGTAAATTAATGATAGGATCCCATTTAAAACACCAAGATTTATTAGAACCAAATGTGCTATAAACGTACGAGTATCCGCAGTTCTAAATATAATTATAGTTCAGATCGTTTGAATATAATATTAGCTACACGTGAGAGTGGTCGAACTCCCATTCGCTTCGATAATACAGAGAATGAATTCGTTTGCACGAATACTAATCGAACTTAATGAAACGGATCATAGATATCGAATTGATCGTTATGCATGAATACATATTGAACTTGATCCCATCGCTACACACAACGACAGGCGGCACTGCATGGACGCAATCTCGAACACATATAGGCGGTCGACTAGCCACGATTACGCGCACGCCAAGTTCGTTATCAGTGTTCGCTTGTATGCGTCGGGTCTTAGTGATTAGCACTGAAAGTTCCGTGGATGATCAGCGAATATTCGCGGCAGAGATCTCGCTTTCGTTCGGCTAAAAGTTACTCAGCCGATTGCCTATCGATTTAACCGGTTACCAGACTCGGCCAGGCTCCGTAAAATTTTCGACTTTCGTACGGCTTCCGGCGCGATCACGCCACCCAAGCTTCCTGTTTCGCATGACCAGACTTCGAACGTGAGGAGTCGCGTGCTGGAAATAATTATGAATCAGATTATTACGACAATATCACAATTGAGTCACTTAGTATATTATGTTACACGTGTGTATCGTGCTCTCGCGTATCAGTGCAACGCGATTTTTTCGGTTTATCGGGAAGCGAAAATAACGTCCCAAACATTTTTGCGAAAGGTAATTGAAACTTACGCTTTGAAGGTGTACGTCACTTGACAGCGAATTTTTATGTGAAATAAACATTTTTTCCATTTATTTTTGTAGTCATTTTAGTGGGTTAAAAATAAAAAAAAAAGTATTTATAAATTCTTTAAATGTCTCTAAGCTGTTGCATTTGATTCACTCATTTTCATGCATATAGAAAAGAATATTTTTGGGAAAACTACGTAGTTGAAGAATTGAATAGTTTGCTTAGAAATTATATTAGTTGTAAGTTATAGTCACTGCGTTTTATCTTTAAATGGTCTCGCGTACCGTAAAACGCATTCCCCAGACAGAAAAGTTGATGTACATTTTGAGTGTCGCCCATAAAATATTTAACTGGCGGAGTTCCCTCGATTTACTGTTACAACATTTTTCTCAACACTGCAAAACACATATTTTGCTTCGGAAAGTAAGTTAGGTACACTTTGCGGACTGCGTCGGCTTCAAAATGTGTCTCGAATAATTTCCAGGGAATTTAATGTGACAAGTTTTCGAAGCGTTTACGCGGATAGAAACATTGACCAACGAAAACGATCATTCTACTTGTGAACACGGATAATTCGAAGTCAGCCATTCGTTAAATTTAGCACGTAATTAACGCTTTCCAGAGAACGCACACTAAACACTGAAACTTTCAAAAAGTTATTTGGTGCTGCTCGCAGAGAATTCCGAACGGAAATTCAATATTTTCGTTGTAGCTCTAGATTTACTTTATTGTCTTCGGCTCAGTTTTTGCCACAGTAGTACAATATGTAAATTCATATTTTATATCGTTGAATAACAGGAAAATTTAATTTAATATATTTTTTAAGAATAAATTTTTAGCATTGAAAATTTTGTGAAAACTGATCCTGTACTGTTTTTAAATACCACTTCATCGAATTTGACGTTAAATGTATTATAAATTGCCTTTCATTTTATTCACTGTTTCAATATGTATGCAATGTTACTGCACATGAATACGTTATTGTATTTATAATGGTTTCGTTCGTTTTTCTTGATGGATGCCAGCGAACACTTCACATTCTGATGAAGCTTTAAAAATGGGAAACGCATGACGCGGCCAATTGTTCTATTGAGCTCTTGAATTACATCTATAAACCACCCCGGTTTCTATACAGCCGCAATTTTCAATTCCATTCCGCGATCTCTGTCAAATGGTTTGAAAACGTATGTGAAATTTCGAATTTCTTCTACTGTACAAAAATACGTGGAAACCGTAAAACAATCGTTGCTCGTGAAAGTTACCACGTTCATTTATTCGGTTTCAATTTATTACATTTAATCGCAAGCTGGAATTCATATATTCCATCAAAGGCGACAAAAAATAATTTTCAGAAAGTAATTACAATTCTCAAATTATGAAGTGTTCGTTTAATATGATCTACTAATATGATTTATTTCATAAACCAGATTAATGTTGTAAATAAATCATCCTTCCATTGACAGTTAAGTATCTCAAATATTTATTCTTAGCTGCAGTGAAAAAATCAGAGGGCGTTCAAAATTTTCAATAGGGGTAGCAAATCGTCCTTTTTCATCGTGGCTCTAACGATTTCAGTGATTCGATACTGTTTCAGTAAAAATAAAATTCTCATTATACAAATTATTCTTCCATTCACAATTAAACAGTTTAAATATTTGTTCTTATTTTTACTGTAAAAATCAGATTGCGTTTTAAATTTTCAACAGAGCTAGCAAAAATCGTTCCTTCTCATCCTGGCCGTGACGGTTCCAGAAATCCAATACTGTTCCCCGTTTACGACGTCGTTTCTGGACAATAAATAACAAAATCGAAAGACGTACGCGGCACAAGGTCAACCATGGCACCTTAAAATATCGATCGCTGCACGTGCGTCGCAGACCGACGTCCATTGCGGCGGATTTAGGTCCTCATGAAGCTCCATTGTTTAGCTGAGCCCGCATTCCTAAATCTCCATTGTCGCGACGCAGTCGGTGCAATTGCGAAGCGTTGAAAGCGGCGGGCCTCGTCTCCGTTAAGCTATTGCAAATCGACTGATAGACAACACCGACGATCCTGCAAAACTATACTCCCGATTTTTTCATTCGTTAAAACTCGATGGAATCGCAAGGTGTCCTGTCTGGTGTGGTAACACCGTGGTCTTATATCGCAACCTCAAAAATAACTAAAAAAGAAATTAATATTCAAATGGTTATGAAAATCATCAAAATATTATTAAATACAATTATCTCTGTGTTTCTTTATCTGAATTAATATTTTAACATATTGTATAAATCGAAAATAATATTAAATCTCAATGATTCACATGAAGTGATGCACTTTTCGGCCTCCACCGTGCATTTTGCGAGAATTAAGAACTGTAAAGTACAAATGTAATGGTGCAACAATAACTTTCGCGGCAATTAACGGCAGAGTCTTCCAGGCGAGTGTTTCTGATAGCGCCGCGGCAGGCTCTCGTGTTCGTTTGTGCAAGTGACTTTCGAGTGCATCGTCTCGGAGGTGATTGTCGAGTTTTAAACGATACGTGGTAACCAATAAAATGCTCTGCTACCGGAACTCGGCCACGTGCCATTTTCGCGGCTGACAACAAAGGATCTTTTCAAGACCACCGAACGCGCAATGTTCGAGTCCCTGCTATGCGCTTTTCCACAACTCGTGCCCTGGGCATGCATCGAGCTATGACAATGGAACGTAGTTTCTGGCCCTCCACAGACGCATTCACATCGTCACCATCTGTTCATTAATTTCTGTTAATCGATTACGAGAGGCCTGCCGAAGAATTCGTGAAAAATAACAACAAAATCAAATTTACACAAAAACTACGGAATTAGAACACAACATACATGTATAAAGACAGAATCTCAAGTTGAACATTAAATTTACAAGAAATTTGGTGTTTATAGCAATCACATTTGCATGAGATGTGTAATAAAATTGTGAATTGGTTATGCCTGAGTGACACCATTGTTTTTTATTAGATTTGGAAATTAATTTTTTAGTATTAAAGGCTGCAGGAGTCATTAAGTAAACGATTTTATTGGATTTTCTGAGGATTACACTGAATGAAATTTCAAGATGTTTATTGTCGAACTGTCGTTATTACTGAATTTTATCATTGCCAATAATTGAAATGAATAAATAACAAGAATTGTGAACTGCACCGCGGTAATTGCCCCGGTATGATTTTCAATTAAGATAAGAAAGATCTTTTACAGGCTGAGTAATAGGAAACAGGTATTAAATATATTGCGACGGTGACGGAATAATTACGAACGTAGTAATTGTTTCATTCCCGTTGAACCTTGAATGGTCCGTAATACGTCCTCTCATTACTTTGTCCTTAAACGGTCGGTTGAAAAACTTTTTCTGCTCGCTGTAGTGGCTGTATTTCTCTCTCACAATGCGCTGATCGCTTTTAAGAGCACTTTCATCCCCATGCACTAAAACACTTTCTAACACACGTACACCGTCTCTACCTGCAAGTCCGGCGGGCGCACACTCTTCTCGAAAATCCTCGTGGTTTCACGTTGAAATATTTTTACTGTAGCACGGTTAATTTGATTTAATAATTCGTTTGGGACCGGTATAAAATTCGACTAATTTGAAATCCTTTATCATTGTGCTCGGGAACTTTTAATGCCCAGAAATTCGTGAGGAACAATTGCTTCGCGAGTGTGAGCATCGATAGTTATTGCTAATTACAGTAGTTCTAGCACTTTGCAACTAGTAGAATAGAACATATCCGTAAAAACAATTAATTCCAAACTGTTCACGTTAATTCATCAAAATTACAGAAATGCGTTCATTGGGATGTTCACTGATGAAATGAATTTATTGAATAATTTTCCTCGAATGTACCTTGAAAACATCTCAATAATAAAATAAGTAGTACTAAACTGTGGATTTTATGAGTAAAATCATATGAAATTTAAAATCCTAGAAAAGATTAAATAATTTTAAGAATGTTACTTTCGACTGATCAAGATTATTACAGAAAAATTTTATTTGGTCCCTGCTTCCCAGTAGTCAGTGCAAGGTAAGAGTAGGAGGAATTTAAAACCATGAAAATATTCAATATCTTTTAATGATATTAAATTTCAATAAAATTCGAATTATATTGAAAGAAACACACAGGAACAAACCTTCGCTATCTACAGTTCCGCGTCGTTTGCGAAACCGAACATTTCCTGGGATCGTGGAAAAGTTGAACGCCGGCAGGCAGTGAAATTAATCCGTCGCGGATTAATGGTCTTTATAATCGGAGTAATTACGTGCGACGAGGTTGGTCGGTCTTTAAAAATTTGCCGGAGCATCGATCCTGTTCAATGTCGGGATTCTTTTGAAGCGGTTACGTTGCGCTTTTACGAGCTCGATAGAATGAGCCCGGCGCGGCGCGGAGAAGCGAGGGAAGGATGCGTGACGAGGAAAAGAGAAACGCCGCGCGCCGCGGATGCTTCCTGGCCGAGGAAGGAAGTCGGCAATCGCAATCAACGGTCCTGGATGGAGGACGGATTTAAACCGATAGATGAAATAATCATTGGGATAGAGTTGTCCGATTGGTTTTGCAGGCTTCCTTCGTTTGGCCGCGCTCCGAAAAGTTCTCGGTTCCTCTCTGAAATCTGCCACATATTCCTACCTGGGAAAAAGTTAAGAAACGGTGCGATTGACACGCTCTCGCTGTCGACAGCGTCCACCCACCGGATCCGGAAAATCTTTGGTAATCGATTAAACGCGAGCCGAGGACAAACGACCATAAAAGTTCCCCGAACTCGCGAAGAGAGCTTAAAAATAACCGAATATAATATTTAAGTGATACAGTATTTATTGATTGCGAGTAGCATCTTAATTCGTTAATTTTAATTCTTTTGTTACGTGATCAGAAGGTTCATCATACTATCTGAGTTTTCAAAGGAAAGAAAATCACTAAAGAAAATACTTTCTACTTGGTCCTCATTTCTCCTAATTATTGTAGAGAATTTTTATTTAAAAATCCGTTATTAATCACATTGTTTTCCAAATTAAATAATTTTATATTTTCAAATCACTAAATAATTCTTTGTCACTGAACGAAACATAGTACTTCTTTTAACCACGTGTGTGAATATACCGAATCGGTAAATTAATTTATTAACATTCAATTGTAGTTGGAAAAAATTTAAATGAATATTATTTTTATTTACCGCCGAATATCGATTGATATTACCTAGATCGTGTCCAATACACTGAGTGTAGTGACAGCAAGCAGTGTGAACACACGCATGTGCGTAATGTCACGATGCTCCTATTCAAACGTTAGTTCACATCAAAAACAAGTAAGCTAGTAATTTAAATAATAGTTATAAAAATTTTTTATCAATATCTTTTGATATATTTTGAAAATTGTTATAATACGCATATTTTTACAGACGCAACAAATACATCTTGAAAATGATTCAAAAGTGAATCGAAACGTCGATGATTATTTGATAATCTGCAAAATTGTTTATTGATTTTTTAATTGGTCGAACCGTAGCGCCAATAACACTGGAAATTTATTATTAATCACAGAGCTTAAACAATTTGAAATATACAATTTCATCAAGTTGTTAATAGAGACAAAGTTACTAACAAAGACCAGCATGCTACGTTGATGCGACTTTAAAGTCAGGAAAGAGGATAACTGCTTCAGGTTAAGAAGGACAGTTTCGCTAAGGATAGTACAAACGGGATTAACATTACGTTCGAGTTCCATGAAACAGGTGGAATGAAAAGAGCGAGGATGCTCGATTTTCCGAGGATGTCGCCAGCGACGTCAGTTTCATGAAGATTAAAGAGCTCAGCGTCGCGAACCGTCCGTGCACCTACTTTCGCGACTTTGTTCCCGAATATTGAAGGAATCCCGGTATCCATTGGCGCGTGTAAAGTATACGCACCGATAGAAACGAATGAAAGGGACGCGAAGACACAGAATGGCTAGCGCCGATGCTCTTTGCGTCCTCGGCCGGATGCCTGGACTCGCATCAGAAAATGGCTGCGCACTCGAAACAAGTACAGACCGACTGGCTGGTGCCCGGCTACGAGCCCGTAAAAAGACGTCTGCTTGGTTCTACTTTGGCACCGTAATACGTGTTTTCCATTAAAAAGAAAAGGCAGGAGCGTGTGTGCACAGAAACTTCGTCGTCTCTCGATTCAAGCCTAGTTTCGGTCTTTATGAAGCAACGTCTCCGAGAGTTAAGAGAGGAGGCCGTCTTTAAAAAGTGATCTGCTGCGTAAAGTGAAATTTAACTAGCCACGGCAATTATGTTCCGAGCACCTTCTGTTTTTGAATCGATTACGGGACCACCTTGGTTACCGCCAGGAATCTGCTTCTCTGGGAACTTTCTTGACTGTTGCAGTAATTTTTGTTCTCCCCCAGCAACCATTAGAATTTTGTTGGGAATTATGGAAATCTCGAAAGTCTAGTTTCGGGCACCTTACGCGGGATACAATTTGTTTTAATGAAACATGTTATCGGAATACCAACCACGTCAATAATGTTATAATTACAGCTTACTCCTCGATTACAGATTTAAGAGCATCAATTAGCGGCACATTTCGATAACAATTAAATTTAATATCCTTCAATTCATAGCAATCGGTTCCGAAAGCTAAATCATTATCAAGCTGAATTACGGTACTGTGTTACTTCTTGGCTAACATGAATTACAAATGTTCTCGTTTTGTTGATCGTAAATTGTTTTAATAAACATGGAATAAAGTTCACGGTGCTACGGTTCGATCAATTACTACAATATAATATCTATTTTATTATGAATTATATCCGTCGATGATTTATTGAACGCTGTGTGTATCGTAGAAATAAAATAAAGGCACTGTTACCCGTTTTTGATTAAATACAAAAAAAATCTCGGTTCTCTACGGTGCAGAAATGATGACGTCTCTATGCACATTAAAAGCATAAAATATTACTTGGTAATAATGGAATGAAGTCTGTACGCAGGGAATACGTAAAAAAATAATGAATATTCTCTTTTGTTCACGAAACACAGAAAGTGTCAGTTCATTTTCATATAACAATTATAACAGAGCAGGAAACTACTATTATTAAATGATCATTATTGAACCAAAGATTTATTTAACCCCCACCAATATAATGAAGCACGTAAATTCTAGGTAACCGAACGGACGTTTCGAAAGAATCCCAGAGGCACAGTGATAATAACAATTTCCTGTTTAACCTTGTACATCCGATTCCATGGGTGACTCGATGTTCATGTGCAACGTGACTTACAATTCGAAGAGCTAGATAATATCTCCGGGGCAGTAGCTTGAGCATGCCAACGTAAATGGTGGAATGAGAAAGGAAATTGCACACGATTCCATTACAGATATTCCGTATTGTTCTCAATAATTTAAAACTCTTTGGCTGTTGTACACTTACAGTACTTTGCAGCATTAAACTCACTGTGGCAGACACGTATTTAATAGAATGGTGAAACCGATATGCTCCCTTGTCTTGTTTTCCGATCAATAATCTATTACGCACGTAAGCCAGAAATTCTCCAGAATCCATCCTCGGAAGCCAAATTCTCGTCACGCGACGCGTTGCCGTGTATCCATCTCCAATTAAGTCACGATTTCTGATTGGAAGACGCGCGGGAGAATCGAAATGTCGTTTGCACGATACCTTACACGCTGAAAATGCCAGCAACGTCGGTTACGAGACACTAATGGCTTATTAAAGCGATACCTGTCGGGTAACCGATTCTCGAACGATATCGCCTCGCAGAAAAATTATAGGTATAATGTCTTCGAAATCGAACGTACCTTCTCCTCGGGAGTCACAAAACACATTAATGCTAAACCTTCCACTGCCGGTAAAACGACCGATTTCATATTTCTCATTTTGCAATTATTGCAATTATGAAGTTACTTACGTGGAAGCACATATTCCACGCCTTGTCATTTTTTACAGGCTGAAGCATTTTATAGTGTTGGGAGGCTCTTGAGAAACATACAATTACCATTTACGTAGTAATTACAATTAGTCCTAATAATACGTAATTTATATAGAAATATATCTTATTATATTAGATATATATCTACAAATAAATATTTTTTACTATAAATATGAACTGTAAATAACATGTAAACGCATAAAGTCCAAGTGGCTCTAATGATTTGGTCAGCTACTATAATGTAAACGCAGCTTCTTGCGAACGGAGCGCGTTAAATTAAATTGGGCGTTATCCAGTGTACGGAATATTTTTGCTCGCGTATTTTACACGAGGTGAATTCGCAACGCTAACAAGTTAAGTCCGATCTATATGGGTTTCCAATTCCTACGATATTCCCAATGAGGTCTCTACATTCCGTGAGTTATACTCGTCCTCCCGGAAGAAGATTCGACTGGCGCCGCGACGTTAAACGATTTTCGATTCGTAAGTCGTAGACAAGCGGGCACGGCTAGGTCCCGACATGCTATAGTATAAATTTCTAACGTAATATTCCAAAAACATTCTTCACGCTCGGAGATCCTCAGGGGTATACGTCTGGCGTAAGGCCAATCAGAGTAGGGCTATTCGTGAAGTTTTGCACGCTACGCCCGTGATTTCGTGCCAACGATCTCGGCGAGCTCTTAGGAAGAACTTTTTGAATTGTGGCACGCTAATCAGTTCCCATTTTTTGCGCACTGCGACGTGCTGAAACTGTTTCACCGTAGCCCGCGAATGATACCCGGCCCTTCGATTCGGCCAACTTTTATTAAACACGATTTTACTGATAACTGTTCAGCCTCGTTTTGCTCTCCAATTGTGCTTCGACATGTTTATCGGCAAGGTGGTGTGTTCACTGACTTTTACATGTTCATCAAGTGGATTTTTACAGAATTTTTGCTTGCGTCATTGTGATTCTACTATGTATATTAATTCTTGTGTCAATATCTAATGTTTTCAGCTATTCTAGCATCGTTTCGGCTCAAACTTTCATGACTCGAGTGAAACTCAATTTATAATTGAATGCAGAAACCAACAAGAATATTGAACGAATTTTTTATATAAATTGGAAATTGATACCTGAAAATATTCTGATATCACGTACCGATTAATGGTGTGGCTCGTTATGTAAAACGAACGTTTTCTAATTGTAAGAAATATGCATAAAAATGAACTTCATAAAAATGAGTCTATAGTGTAGCTAAAAAAAATATAGCAAAATGAATAACTTCACTATCGAATTCACATTTTCATAGTAAATGAAAGTCTGCTCGAAGGAATTTTCCAGAAACGATAGAAGTAATGATGCACCACGAAATTAAATAGGAATCCTCCACCAGAAGTTGTAGATAGTTGTAAAATGCCTCAAGAATAGCGATTCTTATCGAATCTCGCTTCGACGATTGCTTCGTGCTTCATCTGGTGGGAAAGTTTTCTATCGCTGTTTTATCGATTCGATCGCCGTATTTTTCGCGGTTTCGTGGATCCTCAGTTTATGTGCGGTATACAGATTATAGTTAGACCGCGGTCGTTCGACTGCTTCGCGGAATTTCCTATCGATTTTCATACCGAATTACGGTGGAACGAATCTTGTTTGCTACTCTTTTGAACAGGAACAAAGCGTTTGCCGGGAGTATTAACAAAGGATGCGTCGGAATCTCGTTGTGAGAGCAAATCTGTATTCGCCGGGGAAGGTTATCGGGTGTTATTAACGTTATTTTGCCGGTGCACCGGATACCCAGAAAACCTGACTTTGCTGCGTAACACGAAAATATTTTTTACCGTGGAGGTATAACGAAAATAGCGAAAAATAACGCTATACATATTTTAATCGTCCTGAACTGCGGTCCTGATAACATTTCGTTAGCATATATTATTTATAAAACGTCTCTATTACTTACATTTTTTTTACTCGATTTATTTAAAAGATCAGAGATAAACTTTTCATTGATTTCGCAGTTTTAAGTAATGGAATTTTCTGTCTCTAATGAAAAAGATAAAATCTACTTATGAAAATCTGGGTTCTTTCGTAACAATTGTTCCGAAAGAACAGCCTAATTGCACGATTAATCTGTTCGAGATAATCTCATTCGAAAAACGTCCGCGTCTAATGTATAATTAAAATCTCTCGAGCAGAAAATGCAGCGGCCCGCGACATTAAAACAAAACCAAGTAAATACATAACGCGATGGTAATCGATTATAAAATCGCATTACTGCGTCGATCCGGCGCATTAATTCTTTCATTAAAATTTATTAATTTCATTCACCTTGTGCTTTCGCGTCGATAGATATTTCAAACGTTTCCCTACAACGTACAGGATCGGAAGCAGTGAGAGAAATTTGACTCTTCTGTTATCAATGTTCAAGCATTAAACATGGCCACACGATGAATATTTTTCGTTCTGTTTATATGAAGTTATTAAATCGTTGTGGCCAGGAAGAAAATCACATTACAAGGTATTAACCCTTGACTGGTATGCAGGGGTTGCTCGCCACCCTAAGAAAATTTCTGTACACTAACTTTCGCTACTTATTGTACAATAATTGTAAATATTAAGCTTCAAAAATATGAAGCTTATTTAATCTTAAATGTTCTTCTTGTTCTACTTCTTCTTCTACATCTCCTGTACTATAACATCGAGTCGTGACGAAAATTCTGAACAAATTATAATTATTATTATTAATTCTCCTTAAACCGAAATAAAATTCTATTCAGTTGCTATTGTACAGTCTTTGGAGAGCATGTGTAGTCACACGATATTTTCTTCTTCTAAGAAATTACGAACTCCGAAGAAGTTCTAATCACTGCAACCATAAATCGTAGTGCAAGGGGTGAAAGGTAGCAGAGAGAACTGATACAGAATTTCAGAAAAAGTTACTCTTATGATGCTTCACAATCCGAGTAGACACTGCGCCACTTAACGGTGAAGTTATAAAAATTTGACGAGCGTTAAAAAATTTACAGGTGCGTGGAAGTCCCATTTTTATTCTCGGCCTCGGTCGAGGCCTCCACGGCGATCTGTAACGGGTCCGTAAAACGTTGGTCAGATACCGTGATAGCAAAGGTGACAAACGCGATATCTCTGGCAGCGTAATAAATCGTGGCAGAAAATTCTTCTTTTCCCGCGACTAACAGAGGAGAGCCGACGAACAAAGCGGATACGTGCTGGTTTGAGTGTAGCCGGTGAAAGGGCTGTTTTCATCTTTGATTGTGAACCGCTGTGTATGTGTGTACATCTGTATACACGCGCTGCTGTATCTATATACATATATTGAGCCAGGATAGCGGCAATGCCTCACGATCGGCGGCTTTTTCGGTATCGTGGCACGACACGTTCTTTGACGACACTGTCATGTCACCGACCGTGCTAGATGTTTGCCAAGAATTTAATTCACAAACGCTCGGGTGCTCGCGTGTCTCTCTGTTATTCTGTCACTTTTATTTATGCCTCTCCTGTATGCTCTACCTGCGACGCAGAATGATCCAGCCAGATAGACCGAGATACAGCTTCCAAACAGGTGGAAGTAGGCAAAAACATTTTATGACGAACGCGAATATGCATCTGGAATTCACGTATCAAGAGTGATTGTTGCGTGTGCAGTCGCGAGATGCTATGTTTATTAGACTCGAAGCTGTCGGTTTCTCTTTCGATTCGTTTCGAAATTTGATCAATGAATTATGTATTTTCTCATTTATGTTATAGTCGGTTTATTACGTAGTCGCGACAAAAATGGCTTAAGCACAAAACCGTGAAAACATTAAACGAATTTGAGAATGTTATTTTTTATTTCTTTCCCCCTGTTCCCTGTAACTGACTTTAAAAGTTTTTATTTTTTACGAAGATCCGCAATTTATAATCGTGAGGACATGGAGATTATCATATGAATTCTCGTGGGCTGTTTCAAGTTTTTAACACCAAACCTAGCGAGCACTAAAAACTATTAAAATGTTGCAGCGTATAAAAATGACGAGACTCTGTTCATTTAAATTTTGTGCAATTTTTATTCCAATATGTGCTCGGAGAAAAAAAGATTTATCGAATCAGTTTCCACGTATGTAACTTTATAATTTCAATAATTGTAAAATGAAAAATATAAAACCGGTCGTTCGACCGGCAACGGTAGGTTTAGCGTCGACAATTTCGATGATTATTGAAAATAAACGAACGGTTCGGTGGTTTCGGTGTTAATGAAATGCGGCGGTTCAGAAGAACGGGTCGCGCAAGTTTAACCGCGGGTTAAATAGCTGTGGATCCATAGCAAATTACGTTACATGGGAAATTTCGTTGTGTACTCCTGTTGCCGATGTCTCTCAGCGGTCTGTATACAGTAACGTCGTTGTCTCAAGGGACATGTAATTTCACGCGTCCAATACCCTGTATCTTCCCAACGTGAATATCGCTACTAAATCCGACCGCCAAGAGCAGCCACGAATACCCCACGGCACTAACATACCATCACACAACGGTGACTCGTCGATCCCGACATTTAGCATTTCGCATGTAAGAAACCTTGGCCGGAGGACACACCTCTCTCTCTCTCTTTCTCTCTCTCCTCAGAATTTCGATATCGATGCCGATCGCTAATTGACAAGGACGATCTTAGCGACCGAGAAGCTACACGGTTCGCCGGAAATACAGCTGATAAATTATGGGACGTGATTAATAGCGCGCTCTGCTCTCTGGCTCGATATGCGGTCTCGGTTTTTGTTCGTTCGATCTCTCGCTCCGTTACTTTCTATACGATACGATGTCCCTCATAAATATGCGGACGCCTCGCACATTTGCATAGCGGCCGTACGCAAATATTCGGGAAACATGCAAATCAATATTATAATAATTCTTAATGATTTCTTATTAACAGCTTGCCATTATCGGCCGAGATTCGAATGTTACTCCTTTGTGGAAGTGTGCCGTTACTGGGAACGCTGACAAAGATTGTTATCGCGAAAAATTAGCAAACAGATTGTCATTAAACGCAACATCGGTACGTTTAATTAATTCATCGGTAGATAATTTTTTTTCGTGTAGAAAATACGATTTATTTGATCCACGAAAAATATATTAAAATTAATTTTCATATTCTAAGGGATGTATCATTATTTATATGAATATCAATACTGTAATTTTAGTTACAATTTACGAGGTATAAGAGACAAATCTTAATTGTTCAATTTTTATTGTATTAAATAAGTAACTTCGAGTTTTGTAATATTATATTTTAAAAATTCGCATTTCCATGAACGAATTGTAAATGATTCAGTTTTGGGTCAGCCTGTACAATCTTTTAAATAATTTCGATAAAGATCGATGGATATCGCGAAAGTTTTATCACTTGAAAGGAGCTTGTTCTCCGTTGGACCGACGGATATAAAAATAGCAATAAATTAGATTTATGGTGTAATAAAAATATGACCACCGTTATGGAAACGTCGGGAATGCGTGATAATTGTAGGACGTACTCTAGACGCTCAAACTTCAGTCTATCTCTAATTTCAGCAACCGAAATTTCCCTTGAAATTTGAACTCAAGCGAGCTTGTCATAAACTTTGTCGTCGTAGCGGAGCTTTTACGGGCCTGCGTCACACAGTTGTAACTATTAAAGCTTTTCAGAGTAAACCGTGTCGTTTCGGCTAAAGTAGTCCAACGTGTTTTACATGGTCCGACTGACCAATACGAGAAAAAAAAATGCGGTTGGTCAAACAATGGGGACGTGAACACGGTCGAGACAAGTGTTCCCGTGCAACACTGTTTAACGAGCGGCGAACCACGCCGATACCCAAGAGCATCGGTGTATCATTTGACTCTTGATGAAGCCACCTGAAACTGTGACTGGAAACGTTCCGGATACTTTTTCAAAAGGTCGTGGCTGTCGACAGCGTATGCTCCAGCCGGCTTGGTTTGTGCACAAAATACCGACGGACATGCTACATAAAGAATGCATCTAGTAATTGAAAAAATCGTAGAAAAGACAGCCCACTGATTAAATACATATTAACATTTCAGCCCTCTGCAAGAGAGAAGCAGATAATGATTTTATATTTTCCCTTGTTAACAACATATTTACCACACTAACACGACATTTTCACCACGCAATTTTCTGCGACGTACATGCCGCGATCCATTGGCCGCAGTAATCTGGTTAATGACCGGGCAACACGAGCTGAAAAATGATTTTTATCTCTTTAATGTCTATAATAATCGGTTCCAATTTACAGAACCCCAGATATTGCTGCAAAAATAATTACCACAATTTATACTTATCCGATAAGAAACGCAAGATTCCCAGATTTTAATAAACAGACGAATTGTTATTTTTCTTGAAGAGAGACCCTGCTAAACCAACAGAAATGAGATAGCAGAAAAATCGGTGACAGATAAAGTTACAATTTGTGATCGATTAAAACAACTGGCCAAAATGCAGAGATTACAAATCAAAAAATGTATATCCACAGAGCTTCCCAGACGACCTAATAGAAACTGTATCGGTTCGACAGAAAGAAATATGGCGGCAGTGCGTGCGCCACGATTTCTTGGCCGCTAGGTTAATTGCGTTTCTTCGATCGCGAGGTGAAGTGTTACAACGTCGTCGGGTCTCGGCAAACGGTTACGACAAATGGAATATGGCGAGAGGTCTACCGCTAATTAATTAGAAACCGTCCGAACGGTCGTGATGAATAGGTTGCGTAACGGGATCATTAAAGCCTCAGTAAATTCCGACCGAAGCTGCCGCGGTGTGTAATTAGCGCGTTCGCGCTATTCGTAGGAGGGGTGGGGGTGGGTGGGGAGGCAAATAATTTACTCGCGACAATTTCTAGATTATAATTTGATATTCCCGCGTGCCGACGGAGTTTAAGGATTTAAGTTTCTTGCCCGGGATAAGCCCGGGCTAATGAATGTCTTCCAGAATTCACACGTTCGCGTAGGATACGTCGCGAGCCTGTCTCTCTCTCTCTCTCTCTCTCTCTCTCTCTCTCTCTCTCTCTCCTCGGGTGTTTCGTTAACGAGCCGGCAAATTGTTTTTGCGAATATGACTGGCTTCGTAAGCGTCCCGGCTCTATTATAATCTGTGCTAATTTCGACATTGCATTTCGCTTTAATGCCGGATCGGAAGTGCTCCCTAAGCACGCGAACTCCGCTAATCTGTGTACAGTTAGACTTACGAACACCTGTTCCGTTTCGGTGCCAGGACTAATTAGTCAATTAGCCATTCTACGAGTATCACGGCCCCGTAAGCTTAAACCCGCCCGATCGCGTATATTGGCGGTATCGAAACGGGCTCCACGAGGTTAATTCGATCACGCTGCTCTCCTTATCCGTCAGGTCATCTTGGGATCCGCGCCATTTTTCCCCCGACAAATTAGCTGCACCGCGTGGTAATTAAAAATTGTTTTAGTCGCAGAACACCGGAGCCACGTAGGCGTACTTTAGTGATTTTATTAAATTTTGTGAAATTCTTTTTATCTTTTCATTGTTCATAAGTATAAAATTGTTTTCATAATTTGTTTCAGCCCACGCGGTTCAACCATTAGTGTGCCTCGTAGCTTGAAATAGTTTTTATCGCATCGCGAGCGCGCTTTTGACTTATCGACTTTTTACATGTCGAGGTTTCAGATTGTTGTTTGGTTCGGAAATTATAAAATTCCATTGCACTCCTATTGTCGCTTGTGATTGACGTATCGTAAGCCCAGATGAATGACGGACCTCGATTAGAACATCGCAGATTGACTTTTTTTTCAATGGCAAATGTTGGCAACGTTTCCACATTTCTGTCTGCCATTCAGCGAGACTCAACGAGGCTGAAACCTGTTTTCCATAACGGATAGATGGTTTAATAACAAAATGGAATGAATAATAAATATTTAGATTGTGAGTCTTTGTATAAATTTATTGTTTCGACGGTACACGTTCGCTGAATGCGACAAATGTTGAATAGATTATGAGTGCTATAAGAGGATATTAATTTCTACGAAATTTTCAATTTTATTGATGAGGGGGTATAGAAACATAAATTCACGGCGTACTAATGACACATCACGTGAATACGTCATTCATTAAATAACGAATCATTAAGGATATTACATAATTTTTAAATAATTTTAGAAAATAGGAAATTAAAGTTATAATAATTGTGGTACATCAAACAGGAGCTGAACCATTTTCGTTTAAATAATGGTTCCAGGGGAATTAAAACTTAAAATTATTACTAGAATTATTATGAACAAGAGTAGAATTTCCATTGCATGAAGATTTAAAAAGTCGAATATCAAAATTTACTGTGCACTATTTTAACATCATAACATCTAAATAAATAAGTAAATAGAACAATGTGTATGATTGGATCATAATGGCCGAAGTGGATAAACAATGTGCTAATGATGTATGAAAGTATCACAGTAATTTGTAATAATTTTCACTCCGTTTATGTTCCAGTTGCATGAGTGGTGATTTTGTAAAAGTGTTTCTACATTTGGAGACCACCGGTGTTTCCGAGTACACTCCTTGGTCTGGTGTACTCTGCGGTGAACTACGTGACATTCCGCAAATATTGTACAGTTCAAGATCTACGCTTATTTTGGAACTGCACACACAGGGACCTCCGTCGAATGCAACCGGCTTTTTTGGAAATTTCCGGTTCATCGATAGACGTAAGTCAATAACATCACATTTATTTGTACAATCGTGTTTACATGCAACCCTTCCGTAAAGAACACCACAACAGTTATAGAAAAATAAAAAATATAGAGATTGAATAGACGTTTGGAAAACAATCATTCAATATTGAACTCCGCATACATAAAAGTATTACTCTTTCCAAAATTATTTAATGTGTCCAAAACACATTTGAATATTACATCGATGACTTTCGAAAAACCTGTTTTTTCTTGTGTCACTGCATGCACAAAATTCGTGTTTTTTACATACAGTGTAACCTCGCAGGAGTCATTTGTATGCATAGATATACAATAGATCCATTGTATACCCCCAGTCATAAAATTGGGATAAATCCTATGAGCCGATCGTATCGGAATAAGTGTTGCTTGCGATAGAAATCCCATAAAATCGCAGCGTTCTTTCTTTCCCGGATAGATAGGTACTGTATCTTGTCGGTCAGTTCCACTCTAAGCCGAGGTTCACCGAAATCAATAGTCTCGCGCTGATATCTCCGAAATTGAGTTTCTTAAACCTAACTCGCAAGACTGCGAACACTGCAGGCTATAAAACAGCACACCTCAAATTTCCTTTTTCAAACTCATGCTTCCGAGTGCCCAGGGAAACTTCACCTTACTTCATACTCCTGTCTGTAGAGGAACTTTCAGAATCCGTAATGCGACTCGATCTTTTCCTGCCTGTTTGTAAAACTTAGCCATTAACTGCCACTCAATAGAAATTGCGCGTGTTACCGTAATACTTCAACGAATATATTATTCAACGCAAACCAGTAAAAAATTTACGAACTTCTTCTTCTTATATCTCTTGAAGAATTCCTCTCATAAAATAGATAAAACTTTCAATCTATTCATTTTGGGCAATTTGGACAATCTGAATAATTTGAATGATTAAATATTTCGCTTGATACATTGCTTTTAGGTACAAATTTCTTATTTAAAGTATTGTTTATATTAATTTATAGGGTAGTTTGTACATTATAAACTTCCGAATTTCTTTTTAATTCTTTGCTTATGTTGTATTTTTCATACCAATTTGAAAAATATAATAAGATTTTATGTAAAATATGTAAATTAATTGTAACAACAACAACAACAGCAACAACAACGAGTGTTCTTAGCGGTGTTTCGGTTAATTGCATGAAACGGTACAATGTATCGAGAGAAAAGTGGTATATATCGGAGCTACGGCTGCGGCGGAGTGACGTTTTTTCGTCGAATAAAGCAAACAAGGAAGCCATCAAGCGTATAACGACGTATCGATTTTTTTCATAGCATATTTCGACGCGCCCGCAGCAATGCGCCCGGCAGATTGCAAATACGGAAATTAAATAAAGACTCGCATCCCCCGTCGATCTTCGAGGGTGACACGTTACCGCCGAGCCGAAAGCATTGTCCCAGAAGTCTAAGCCAAGGAATAAACTAGATTAAGATTGACGGGTTGTTAACAAAAGCCGCTTGGTAGCTTCATCGTGGGAGAGCGAAGCTCTCTCTCTCTCTCTCTCTGCCTCTCTCTTTCTCTCTCCGATGTAGGGAAGAAGGTCTACTCGACTGGCATACTTATCGAGAAACTGCAGGTTTCGTTTTATGAAACTCTTTCGAGTGGAGGCTTATTCTTTGCCCCCCGTGCCAGCTCAATTGGAAAATATTTTTAAACTTATCCGGGGTTCATTGAAAGAACTCGCAAGAACGCGTTCACTTGAAAATAAGGCTAATTAAAGGGTCGCGTGCACACGCGTTTCGTCATTTGCTCCCGGGAAAATCTATACGTGGATCGTTCAATTAGAAACTGGCTGCTCGCTCTGAAGCAAGAGTAACGCAACTTGATTAATTTCTAATATCAGGTGCATGCAAATGTTTCGATTTTCCTTTATTCATAATAAAACATGACACTATCATTACTAAATGACGGACCCTGGGTCCGTTTCGACCCAGAATCACAAATGCGTTATCGGTTCTACAAGTGTTACAGCTGTCCATATAATTCTGAGTAGTGTGTGTTACCAGTCAATCATGAACGTCGGTTATTTATTATTTACCAAACTATAATTATAACTGATTACGCACAAACGATCGGAAAATATAAATTTTTGCACACACCTTATTCATATATGCTTTCGTTTGTCCATTATTTTGCGAGACAGCCGCCGAGCATAAACACTTATCGTATCGGAAAACCGATTTTATTGCAATTGTAAAAAATTCCGATTTTCTGTGTTAAATTCTCTCGCCGGCACTCATCAATAACAAGATACGCGTTTACGGTATTGGCAAATGCGCGAAATACGAGGAAACGTTCACATTAATAAACAATAATGACATTTTTACTGTAAGGAATATTTTTGTCGGCGAAATAAATTTTCCACTTATTCTGCTTTTGGAAAATGGGAATTTACATAAAAATCCGCGCTCTGTTAATAAACTCTTTCGGTGGCTTGTAAAATATTTTGCCGATAAACTTGTACAACAGTGTCCATTTCTCAAATGTGGATATATAGATAATTTATGGTTCTCGATGTTTATGGATATTTCGTATCGATAAACGAGAAATAAGATTTTATTTTTACAGCTACGTTTAAAGGTAAACGTACTCTTGTCAATCAGAATCAATTAAAAAATTAATTTTTAGTATTAACTGAAAAAAATAATGGAAATGCGAATCAATTTCCCTGAGTTTCTCGGTTTCAATCTTCACCGAGGGTGTAAAGCGTATTTAATAAAGATCGAAAGTTGAGTCACCGAGTGCTCGAGAGCCGTAGCAGAATCAATTACCAGTATCGTATTAAATTTCTTTAAAGCGTGCTCTCCGGTCTTCGGCTCCTTTTTAATTCTCTGCTAATTGCAGAAAAACGAGGATCGCGCGTATCGTCTTTCCAGCGATCGCGGCGGGCGACTAGCTTCGGCATACTTCGCCGCGCCGGCAGATTCGCAAGTGACGCGAAACTAAATAGCAAATATTGTGGAGATTTGGTGAAACCGTGGTTCGTTAGTAAACACTTCACGAATATGACTGGCCGACGCGGAGCTTTAAACATGCCGGCCCTACCCCGCGGATTTTTTATTTCGCTCACGTGCTCGCTGCCCGCTTACACGCGCAACGCATAACTGTGACATAATTCTTTCTGTCCCGGGGAACGGTTTTCCCTGCAATTCCAAAATGTACAATTTCCTCGCGCGCCTGCCACCTCATGTGCACAGTCTTCCCCGTATATGAGATGAAAAAAAGACCACGGTGTCCCGCAGGTTCTCAAGGACCCGTGTCATTTGCATAAGGACATCTGCGACAAGTTCACTAATTAACTTAAATTTTCCAGTAATTTTCTAATTTGTAGGGAAATGGTCCAAATATCTTCTATCTTTTCTAGAAACTAGTAGAAAAATTAATGAACTATCTGGAATTTCCTATGAACTTTATTTATGTGTGATTAGTTCAAAAATTTGTATATATAGTCTATGATTTTTTAATAGCAACAACTAAACTTTACACTCTATTGTTATTTAGATTTCGCACTTCAGTCAATTACTGAGATTTAACATTTGTTCTCATTGTTAATTCTCCATTCGCGTTGCGAATAGTCAAATTGAACGACCCCTATGATTTCACGGCCAAATTCATTTCCATTTCAACCCTCATCAGCTTCTCAGGTAAACATCAATTTATTTCGAGTTTCGGAGACAGTAAAATCTTTTCATTCTCTCTACGATTGCACATTGTTTGTTTAATTCGTTATTTCGTTCGCAATGCCGTATATATTTTGTTTTTAGTTCGTGAAATCCAGTTTTAATAATTTTTGAATTTTTGTACCTTCGCCCCGTTCTCGCCGAGGAATCGACGCTTATCTATACGTCTAATTCATTTAATTTTTTAACTCGTACAAACTATGAGTGTACAGTCTCAGGGATACGTTTAATAAATAGATTTTGAATAAACGTTACCTTAATTTTGCCCGGCGACTGTATATCACGAACTGAATTAAATTCTGACGCCGAAGAACGCGTCATTCCCTCGCCCCTACGGCCAACGCGTCGACATCCTCTGTTGGCGGGTTGTTTTCACAGAACGAAACATTTCGGGCCGAGCCCGGTTCATCGCGCGTCCACTCGAAACAGATTTCGGCGCGTCGGTTAATCCGCGGTAGCCAGAATCTGTCTACAAGCCAACCGACCATAATGGAGGCTGATAACCAAAGAGATTAGTCAGACAGAGATTAGAAGACAGATAGCGAAATCGGTGTTCGGCAGCTGGCTTACCGTAAACCGTGTTATCAAAGCAGCCTAACATATAATGTTTCGCAGGAAGGATCTTGTTGATCCCGGGGCTAATTCGATCGATATTCAATTTCGGTTGGATCCCGACCAACGCGAGACTTCATCTTCGCGATACTGGCACGGCCAGCCGCAGCAGCAGCATGATCGCCGATTACACACCGCCGCGCCGTCCTCCGCGGGGCCAATATTTCATCGGCAGTGATTTGCGGTCGGGGAAACGAACAAAGACCTTGACGAAACGCGAAAGGAAAAATGCGCCGCGTCGGCGCGCTGTCCTAATGCGTGCGGAAACGTCACGAATCCATTTTGTTCGATCCATCATGCTGCGAAAGCCGTCACTGACGAATGCGCTCCGGCAACCGCCGATGTCGCGAGAGAAAAAGGAAAAGGAGAGAACGGGGGGGAAATCCTGGCCGCTGTATCGGTGAAATATGTGCTCCTTTTTCGACGAGACCATCAATGCACCACGCTTTTTCGCCTGCAGAACCGCAGCTCCCTGTGGACTTGGTCTTCAGCCGTGGAACCCGAAAATTTCTTTCGAGATTTTTCTTATCGTTCTCCCCACGAAATTTTTCGACACTTGGTGAGAGAATGTGTGCACAATTGCATTTAGGACCTCCATTATCCGAACCTCTCGTATATGAAGTATTTACTATTGCAAAGTGCTTCAGATATTGATAACTCAATTTAATGGGATCCATATGCAACAGTTTTTATTGCAAAAATTAATAAAAATTGAATCTAGCGTTATAGCGGAGTTATACCCGCAGGCCGGGTCTATTGTGACCCAGAGTTTCAAAATCGTGATTCATGTGTTCAATTTTTGTGACTCTTTTCCATTTTTACTCGTCTATGTTAGGTTCTATAGAAATATTAATGTATCTACAAGAACAGGGTCAAAAATATTTGTTAAAAAATTCATAAATGGAACAGTGAATGCATAAATAGAATTGTGCGTTGTTCGAGGATAGACAATTTAAAACTTCACCCGAAATGCAGTACAGCTTGTTCAATTATTTCCAAATTTGGTACAGAAAATTCCCCAGCCGAGTGTCACGATTTAAATGGGCGAGACCAGAAAAGATCGAAAAGTTGGAAACTAAGGACGTCTTTTTTACCCGCGCATCTCCCTGCGGAACCACTTCGAGGTGTCTCGAGCGGCGAGCTAGAAAATTCGGCGTGCCCCGTGGGTTCTGCTTGTCCATTAAACAAGAAATAGAGGGCCGACCGTCTGCCCGGTGTAAAGCATAGCCTGATTAACCATGTATAATTAAAATGTAATTTCTCCCTCGTAAACGGGGAGTTTTAATCAAACAGGGGCTAAACCGAAGGGGGCGCTGACGGGACGACGCGGGGGAGGGGTTATTATCGTGGTGACCGGAGACCGCGACCTCGGTCCTACTTTCCTTTATTCCCATTTACACACGACTAATGAGTATTACCGGCAATATTTTCCACTTTCGCGGAAACCTTAACACGGGATTTATTCGGCTAATGACTATGAATATCGAGATCTTTTTTTCCGCGGCGGGAAACGGCGCTGTGCAAAACAAAACGGTTGTTTCAAAACAAAACGATATTAGAGATGCGACTATCGATTATCGATATCGATATTTTATCACTCTAGTGATACTCAATTTTATTGTACGTATTAAATTAAAAGTAGTACTCGCAGAATAAAATTTTCGTGAGTCAATTGTCAGAAACACAGATTCAATAAAAATTTATGTTCCCTTCTCTTTCTTTTAAATATTTTGACAAGCCGAAAATATTGTAACAATATTCGGAAATTCTTCTAAAATCGTCACAGTTTTTCTTCATCTTTCTTTTAAATGCATAAAATCCGCTACATTCTAGTTATCACTATTTTTTGTTCTTTATTAAAACTTTTTTTAAAAAAATATTTCTTTTAACGTTGTTTCCTGTTTGAGCTGGTTTCTGCAGTGTTTTGAAATTTGCAGAAATGTTCGCAGCACTCTGGAGTTTGTTTTAATCGATATTAAAATGAAGAAATCGGTGCTAATTGAACTTTTAATTTTCTCTTGGCAGAGCCGTTTCCATCCCTCGGGAATAAACAAGCTCCATCGTCTTCGAAGAATTTCAATCCCCGTTGCCAACGAGCGCAGTCGTTATAACGCGTCGTGCCTCGTGAAAATAGATGGAATGGAAGTTACATTACTGCGAGCTAATTGATTTACCACGCTTGCTAGCTCACGGTCCCAATCTCCTCGAAATTCGGCAATTAACGGGAAAATTGCGAAAGCGGTTCTTTGGCGGTCGTTCCGCTATAAATATCGCTCGCAGCCTCTTCGTTAACGAGAATCCGATCGTCTTCCATAATCAGTGGAAATTTCATAATATTATTCGAAACTTTATCTCGCTACACACAGCCGCGTCATCGAACAGTTGTAAGTGTTTAATAAATCGTTTGCATTAGCGTGCCGAGCCATTGTATACTATGGGGAATTAATAAACATTCTCATGAGATGGTAAAATAGTAAATTACGTCGCCCCTACGGGGAGGATAAGAACAACAAAAAAAGTCCTTTTTTAAACTAATCAAAATTACTGATGTTAGTATAGCAACCAATTTCAATGTTTAAAAAAACTCACAGCTTCAGAGCAACGTTGAAAAAGACGAGAATCTAGAGTTTGATCTAAAAATTAATTTTTGTTGTGATATACTCGAGTATATTAAAAATAATTTTATTCGACGTAGAGAAACACGTAGAACAATTAAGAGAGCACTAATTGCAGTAGGATGTCGCTTGTTGCTTGAAAGACGTTACTAAGTTCCAGAAGCTTGAACATGATCCCATGATGGGAGGCGCCAGTCTGCAACGAACGAGGATCCGCGCAATAACCGGGGTTCTAATGAATATTGCAAATAAAGAAATTCGCCATTGAACGGTGAAACTTCCCGAAATTTTCTTCGAAATTGCAAGAAGACTTTTCGACTTATTGTAGCTACGTATGTCGAACTACACGGAACCTGTTATTAAGTATGAACAACACTGCTTCCGCGAAAATTCCGAAGAAGTGCTCTCCGTTAATTCATCTGCGTGCGAATTGATAAATAAATATTCTAAGCGCAATTACTCCGTAGCTTGATCCATCATTTAAGTGATCCATTTTCAGACATTACAGATTCTCTGATCGAGAATCCCGTGTCGCGGGCTTAATTAATACTCTGTAACTAATGGAGAAGCTCCGGATTCGAGGTGAAATTTTCGTGTCGAAGAGTAAGAACGTCCGCGGCGCGGGAGCATTCCCGCCTCCCCCTCACCCCCATCCCGAAACTCGACAAATTACGATTAAAATTCTAACGAGTCCGAGCAAGCTTATCGTTTCTGATAAAGCGAGCGGCGTTACGATGTTCAAGATAAAGAGGAAATATGGTACAAGTACGGAAAGTCCCGAGGCTATTTGCACTGGTATTGATTAAAGAGGGTAATGCAGTCTCCTGGACTATTTTCAACTTTCTCTACCAGCGGCTTCGTGCTAATTACTCGGAGAGCACCGGCTCTGAGATATCGACTCAGATTCGATTTCTTCTTTATCAGAATCCATTTGAACTCCGCGGGTAGTAGCCGCCAAATTGCAACACTACCTCATATCTCATTAAATATCCTCATCAACGTTGCCTGAAAACTGTTTGCCATGACGCGATTTGCTGAATATATCGCCAGAATAGTTTGGACATTTTTCATTAAAACATGTGGATAATCGCTGCAAAATTTTCTAAAGTAAATATACCAATTATCTGTAATTAGCGTAAACAATCTTTACCGGATAATAAAATTAGTAATTCATGAAAATTTTATGTAAATAGCGGTTTCAATAATTGTTGTACATGACAACAAATGATTTTTTATGAGTGGAACAATATCTGAAAAACTCGTCCATTCGTTCGTCTAGAAGAATAACGTAACATTTCCAAAAACATTATTAGATATTCGAAAAAGTGGTTCCCCTGGTGGCACACATTTTATTAGGCGGAAGAGTAGTTCAGCCACATTTCTCGCGGCAATAATAGAACTGTCACAACGATAAAATCCGAGGCGTATGCTTGAACTATGAAACCATGTTCATCGCGCCATCATTTTATTCATAAAACCATATCAAGAATCCTCAGAATGTATCATGCATGTAATACCACAGAGTACTTGACCGGAAGCGGAACTTTTGTTGAATCCTTTGATGTTCATGCTATCAAATTGAGGGACCATGAACGTGACATGAAAGCTTCTTGACAGACGTCTTTAACCTTTTCTATAGTCCACTGGATGAGAGATGAAAGCGGTACTCTGTATGAAAAATTGAAGATGCTGGAAAGCTTGGCGATACTCGAAACGTAATACTATGGGACATTTTATTCGAGAAATATAAACTATTAACTGAGTTTTTCATACGTGACATTAAATAATCTTACACATTCTTATAATACTACAGTGTTACAGGCTTGTAACAATTTGGTGTATATTCTTATCTTCATATTTGTGTACATTTTGGTAAACTTTTTCTCAGTTTTACATTTTCCTTTTCGTTTTTATGATTTGAGTGGCTAGAAGTGGTTCCCCAAAAACATCGTAGACATTTAGAAACACCTCGGATGTTCCCTGTACGTCTACTAACATCTGTGCACACGTTACTTCATGCAACATTTACGAGAATTCTGCGAGCTTCTTTGGAATGCGCTTTAGAAATGGCCACAATTTCGTAAAGCACTTCCTCTAGTTGCCCGAGTTTGAGACCAGAGACGCTCTGATATTACATATTTTGGAATACTGCTGACAAATTGCCATAATTAGAAATGTGTAACTCGCGTTTATCATCCCGGGAAGCAGTATTAATACAATTACACTGCCAACCACTTCCTCATTTTGAAACAGTGCATTATATATTGCTCTGGAGAACTTTAAGACCTTACCTACCGGTGATTAATTTATAATTTTTAAAGATCCATGGTCCATGATCGAAGACTTTTTAATGGATCCTCCAGCAACAACAACAATTGCAATTAAGATCGATTAAGTCACCCTCATTGACGTCATTTTGTAATTTCGTGTGTGATTATAATGTAAAAGAAGATGTCTAACCTCACATTTGGTACAGCACAATTATTGAAAATCTTAATTTGTAAAAGCTAAAAATATTCACTTTTACTGCTTAATTTTAATTTAAGAGAATAAAGTGTAACTTAAGTAGCTGCGCGTTTGAAACTGCATTATAAAAATATTAAAACTTTACTTATAGATTAAATGTTTCGAAAAACTGAAAAATAATATTTTATTTCTGTGACTCTATATTCTAAAGAATTGTTTGCCAAATGTTCAGAAATTAAGGAATAGGAATATTTAAATGCATAAAATCCGCGGCCTAATTACAAAAGACAAAGAATAATTGAAATGGAATAAAAAGAATGGCGAGATTTATGCGTTGGGATTGCTTTCAACAAATGTATGCTGAAGCAGATTCAAGTGGCCGCGAGCGCGCATCTAATGGGGTACCGGAGCTCGCTCGCAGAAGTGATAATTTCTTTGGTGGTCCCATCGGGGGTGGAAAACAACTCGAAACCATTTTATGCAACCTCTTCCGTTTGTTGCATACTCTACGACACCTCCGGGACATCTGATATAGAAACTACTTAAGCGCGAAAACTTTTGTCACGAGTTAACGTAAATCTTCTCTTACGGGTCGCTGAGTGACTGAAGAAAACTTCGTCGGGTCCCGTCCCGTACGCGTCCGTCTTCGTTCACGGCCTCGTAAGCGACACGGTGCGTCGTTACCAGTTCCGCCGGGCGCGGGCGACGTGTAAACTTAATGAAACCTAAGAAAATGTCGTCCCGTCATTGGCCGTGCGAACCGTGTCCAATGCCATTCGTTCAAGAGTTAATTTGCTTAACGAACGCCCAGACAACGAACACCGGAACGGAACCGACGCTCGTCGGACACGCTCGTCCGACTGTTCGCAAATGATCCACCAGTTGAACGACTATTATCTGCGAGAACGTTGCACGTTTGATTGGAGCATATTCTTTTTTACGAGGGGCCGCGCAATTTACGATTAATTACAACGAATGCGCTCGCGCTTTTAATGGCTGCCGACAATTTATTGGCGCTCATTTCGGCCGTTCTTCTAACAAGTGGAGCGAACCCAATATTTAAAGAACGTGCAAACTTTTCATACGTGCGTGTAAGAGGAACATTACACAACGTTGTAACTAGACTATAAATTCTTAAGTAAATTTACACTTTTATGGATTATTCCGTGAAAACCAGATTAAAAGATTAATCGATTAATGGACGCTTAGAAGTTATGATGCACACGAGCGTTATTAATTGTTGTTTAGACACTTTCTTTTATCTCATGTAGTTCCAGATGCCATAAACGTATTGAGGTTATAAAGATCCTTAAAGACGATATTATGTACATTACATTAATTATAACTGAACTGCAGACTTTTAAATAGACGAGAATTTTCTGAATTTTCACACGGTCCCCACCGTCAATTATTCGGTTCCCCCACCATATACATGCCATGAGCATTAGTAGAATAAAGGAGTGGGGGAACACGAGCTGGAGTGCTGTAGGTACTTCACACAATTCGCGAAAATAACGATAATATAGTTTCCTCCGGCCGAATTATTGTTATAAAATAAATAATAATGGATTTAATAATGCTTCTATGTTAATACTGGTATATTTAGAGTGTCTTTATTTAATTCCTCATCAGGCGATTCACTTTATGTAAAACTGTGAAAATATTCGTATATTTTTAATAAACAACGTTTACGATAAAACAACCAGATCTTTATATGTAAAGTATTTAAAAAAGTGATTTGCAGTACAATTGGAAATTGTCACTGAAATTTCAGTGTTCTGACAATGAGTCGAATTGATCATTTACAAGAACCGTGGAGTACCAAACGCCTGTCATAAACTGGCAAACATTTGCCTCAGCTCAGCTGGGACATCAAATACTGTCATTTGGTGTGTTCGGTCAGTCCGATTGAATTTCCTAAATTAATTGTGAAACGACGTTTCTGATTTAGTATCAATTTGCCGGCGGCCGTGCAAATTAAGGCAATTGCCATAATATACTCCGTCTATCGCGCAAGTGTAACGCGTCGGGGCTGTCGCGTGACGCCGATTCTCACGATCTGTGGCCCGAAACCGCAAATTACAGGATTTTAATTACGGTCACCGCCTCGAAACGTGCGTTCAACACGATTTAAAAGTTACATCAAATAACAGAGCCCCGGGGCGCGAAACGTCGCAGATCATTGTAAACCGACACTGTTTGCATGCTTGATTGCCGCGATATCGTTAACTAATGAGCATTCATTGTTCAAATTCCAAATATGCGCGAGAGCAATTTAAAAACTGGTTGCGGTTGTTTGATCGAGTTAAAAATCATATTTCCACGTGAACTCGATGAACTGATTGGAAACGGTATACGCACACGATTTCTGGTTTATTAATCCTGCATTCTGGAAGTGCTTTAAATTTTTATGGAGTAAACTCACATAACTTTTTACTCTTGATGCAATTTGTACTATCATTAGATGCACATACTATACATAAATACAACATCTATGCTTGAATAAATAAATATATTATGCATTATACTTGGTATGTGTTATTTGAACTATTTTGAATTCATACAAGAATTCGGGGCATGAGAAGTTAAATATTCTGAAAATGATTTAGACTAATTCAGTAATTTTTAGAACGAATGAAGTTTTACAATAAAAAATTGCAATGTATAAAATCCTCAGTCCATTCATAACTACGAAACAAACTAGTAATTTAACCTCTAAGAAAATTTGATTAAAAAGAATACTCCAACTCGGTGGCTACATCAAACTACCGAAGTGCTAATGAACTCGGTTCTTTAATTATATATTTTTTCGCTCTGCAGTCGGAGCGACTTACACGAGGGCTCAAAAGACCGCAACATTCATAAATTTCTTTCAGTGTATAATTCTTAGCACGAACCGAACGTGTACATTTTATGAATTGTTACAGTCCGAAAAAGGGAAGGAATAAATTACGATCGCATAACTTGCAACAAACGTAACGTAATCACACGGCAAAGGTGCAACGTAAGAGTTGCATGAAATAATTTCGGAAACGCGTCACAGATAAATTGTATCGTTGTGTCGCGCGAAGCAGGGCAGACATGTTATAAAAAAAGAGAGTTGCTGCATTATTCATTGTCCGTGACGGGAATGCAATGAGTAATAAAAAAAACCGGGGTAAATGCAGTTTGATTTGAATACAGCAGCGATAAACACACGAAAGAGTGATAAGCAAACGGGGAATAACGAACGGGATTCAATATCGATATTTTTCCCAGCAATGTTAGAATCTAAGTGTGCGCAGAATGTTGTATTAAAGCGATTTTCAGAATTTCAAACGCCCTTACGGTCTCGGTGTAATAAAGAAATACTGGCGAGTCGAAACTTCGTTTGGATTTCCTAGAAATGATATTTTCTCACCTGGCCGACGCAAAATCTCGGGAACCCTACGGGATCGATTTTCCTGAAATTTTCAACGAATATGCCACACACGGTACTGTAAAACTCAGCGTAGAATTTTTTTGATACCTCAAATAGTTTTTAAGCTGTGAATGTTTGAAGTTGTTTTTTCACGATGAAAAGACATTTTCATTCAAACTGCTGCCATTTCTACAGAATTATCGAATTTCTCGAAAATTATATGGTACGTTTATAATACCTTCTGGTTTGAGAATAAAAAAGGTTTAATTTTTGGGAGTAATGGTGGTCATCCACGTAGCAAAGGACACTTCAAAAAATAGCGAATAACTCCGGTGTTTTTTAATATTTCGTTCTGAAAAAAATGAAGAATAGAGTTGAGAGTTATGTTAATATCCTTGTAAAAATTAGAATTTTTTACTTTTTAATTATTTAAAAAAAAATTCCCGAAGTCACAGTACATTTTTAGATAATCAAAGTGGCCTACCCCGTCAACATCGATACTTTTGCAATGTGAGAATTGAATAGAACGTTCTCTGAAGGCAGGTTTCCGTGCGCAGGTAATCCACAGGCCCGCGGAATAAAATTATTCGCGGGGTGCGCGTTCCGCGACGCGAAACTTTCGCGTTTTGCGACCTTCCGGCACATCCGGCGTCGAGATAACTAGTTGCGAAAAGGTTGGCCGTGTTTACTGGTCGGCGCGGGGGGAGCCCGTAACTGTCGGGCAAGAGGAAATAACAGAAAGAGCAAGTCAGTCACGTTCCCGTAGGTTTAATACTTTCAGAAACAGGCCCGTCCGCCGTTCTTTCTGAGATTCGAAGCGTTCCTCGGCCGTCCCCGCCCTGCACCCCCGTCGCAATTTCATTTTACGCAACTGCAATTTCATAACGGCACTGTCACGACCAAGGCAGCGGATTCGAAGCGGTTTCACGGAGAATTACTCCGTCCCTTTTCAGACAGGTGCTCAAAGAACGAGCGTTAAAAGAAGCGCGTAATGTCGTTCGAAGTTTATAATGCCGACGTTAGGCTTACCTCATAAGCCTAACGATATCTTATCAGGAGACAGCGGAGCTTTATGCAAAATATAAATTTTCTGCCTGAATTGCAACGAACACGAGTGAAATGGAAACCTATTTTCTTTTTTAATGCATTGAATAGGTAGAAAATCCCTATTTATTTTTGTCGTAAATGCATAAAATCAGAGGACAGAAAAAACCGAACTTTTTTGTTGATGTGATAGTAACAATTCAACAAACGTACACGGATTGCGACAAGTAGAATACACCCACACTGATCAGACAGTGGCGCGTCGTTCCAACAGGAAATGTTTTTCGTAATGGGATTAGATTCGAGTAGAAGTCAGGACACGAGGAAGATTAAGCTCCGAGATTAATCGATAAGAGAACACGCAGCATAAAAAGATTTTATGCGACTTTTCGGGGGGGAGGGAGGGGGCAAGGTCGGACCATATAAATCAAGCTTGTCCGAAGGTATTTCTGGGGGCAAAGCAACTTCCTCTACTCCGTTTCTCTTACCGTAGTCTACAAAAGCTGGTTGATACTGCGTGTTATATATGTGGGCTCGTACAATCCTAATACAATGCATAGGGGTGGTTAAAATCGTGCGAGGGTGCATCTATAGGCAAAGCTGATATAAATCATCCTAGGACCGTTCGCAGTTCTATATCCGTTCGCAAAATTTGGATATCTATTCAACAATGTTTATTATATCCGCCTGCGTAAATTGTCCAGTTACTATTTCACGCCGTGATTTACACGCGCAATTCGTGTACCGAATAATAGCGTACCTAAACTTGTCCATTGTAACAGCGAGTCATTACTGTTAAGACCATGAGCATTCAAATTTTAATACGATCGATTTATGGACATTAATGGTATAATCAATGACTTAAACGATGTGGTTGATTAAATTTTAATCTTGGATTAATTGATAATCATATTTATATTAAACTACGTAAGAAAATAAATGTAATAAAGAATGAATGTAATAGAACGTAACATAGATAAAACATTATAACAATTGGTTAAAAATTAAGTGACAGAATTGCTTCGATATTAGACGAAATTGTTTAAAATATAATATAGATTTCACAGGAAGCATTGCATAAACATATAATGAGGCACCTTGTATTTTATGAATCCTTTATAAGATTTGTATTCCACATACTGTTTAAAAGAATCAAATGTACGAATCGTTCATAATATATTCTACAATATTATTAAACGCAATATATATTTTCACCAAACTTTTACGATTTATTACGCCTCTAATGGACATGTCTCAAGAGGAAACGGACGTAGTTGAACACAGAGAATCACCCGATCAGATTTCATTTCTTCCCGTGTTTCCGACTTATCATTATAATTCCTTCCCCTCCAATTATGTAACACATAATCCATGCCGGAGGAGGGGCTTCCTCGAATCTGATAAAAATGATTAATAGCGAGAAGAAATTGATTTCCCCCGTTCTCATTCGTTATCTATACAGCGCGCGCGGAAGCACAGGCGAGAGAGCGTAGCTGTACATCCAAGTTTTCTTTATCAAGTAACCGGTTCGTTCCTTTATCAAGAATTTCAATATCGCTAGGGGAAAGGAATTCACTAGCGCGCAAACTTGTCCCGTGAACGAGGAGCGGCTGTTACGTCGACCTTAATAATCAAACCTTTTACAGCACCATCCTGATATACCGTTCGACGCGTCGCGCACTGGACCCAAATCAGGATTTAGTACTTCAGAATCGATATAAGCAATTTCCTTAACAGTTTAAGAAAGACACCGTTCTTCAAAAAAATACTTTTCGCAACTAAAATCAATGCGTGCTTAAAGAGCGAAGATTTCCCTTTACAACAAGCCCTTAAAAATTGATGTGTGATTATTTCCCTTCGTTTTACCGATTTTTTAATCACGTCATTCGAAAATTGTACAAATTCAAACGATTCTCTGCAGGATCACAAATTCTTTCCGCGACTAAAATCAACGCGTGCTTAAGGAGTGAAGTTTTCCCTTTACAACAAGCCCTTAAAAATTGATGTGTGATTACTTGCCTTCGTTTTACCGATTTTTTAATCACGTCATTCGAAAATTGTACAAATTCAAACGATTCTCTGCAGGATCACAAATTCTTTCCGCGACTAAAATCAACGTGTGCTTAAAGATTGAAGCCTTCCCGTTACAACAAGCCTTTAAAAATTAGTGTACGATTTTTTTCTTCGTTTTATTGATTTCTGAATCACTGCGTTCGGAAATTGAACCGTCTCCGTGCAAAGTAAAAAATTCTTTCCTCGACTAAAGCTGGTTGATTTTCTTCTATATTTTTGTTAATTGTCAACGCTTTATGCGACATGTCGAGCGAAAAGAGACCGTCGCGTCGCGACGTCCGGTTGGTTTTATCAGCCGTTCAAATCTCGGTCCAATTTCTAATCGTGGCGGGTTGTTCCGTTAAATGGAATTAAGCCACTGAATCTGCTATGTGCGCATCGTCCTTAACGGAGAACGCGTGAACACAGGGGAACGACAGGAGGAGGCAGACGGTGTGTGGCACGAGCAGCCTGCTGGCGCAAAGTGACTACGTGTCCTGCGTACAAAGTCCATTAAAATCTATCTGCCGGGGCGGAGCACGAAATTTAAAACGTATCTCGGCCGTACTTTCTTGTGGCTCGGCGAAGTATCGCCAGAGGGGGAGGGGGCGGGATACGAGAAAGAAGAGGGAGAGAAGAGAGAACACCAGCCCTTATCGCATGCGAGACGATATCCCAGGATGCCGTGTTGTCGATCGCGACGAAACTTCTGCTCGGGGAATTCCTTCCCCCGGTGAGGAACACTAGCCCCGAGGGAATCGCAGCCCGGGGTTCGTTTATGCGACTGTTCCCTACCCTTTCTGTCTTCTTTACGACAGAAGTCACTGTGGCGGAGAAGAGCCACTCGATTGACCTCGGGAGCTCGTCTCCCGGAAACGGTTGCCTTTCTCCTGTCTCTTTCTCTCTCTCTCTCTCGCTCTGCTCTCGCAGACAGAGCCGTTCACGGATCGGGAACTGCTGTCGCAGAGTTCGGAGGTGGAACGCGGCCATCGCGATGAAGAAGATCCATGACGTGGATGCGTCGTCTTTCAATCAGCTTTGCTCCTGCCGACGCATTGCACTCGTGTTCCACTGGCCGCGATTGCTAATCTCGAATGCGCCCTGTGGATCCTATGAGGATAGATCGATTTTTACTTTTTTCGTTCTATTATATAGGTCGTTGCATATGAAATGTCCGATTTCAGAATGCAAATGTTATAATCAAGAATTTCTATCATTTTATATATCATTCGAAAATACGCAGCTCGTTTTTTTTAAATTCTGTCTTCGGAACATCCAATTTTAGTTTTGAAAAAAAATTATTTCAGTATTAGTCGATGTTACGGACTTGTTTTCTTTTTAAATGTATTTTTTTAAGTTTTCACTTTTTTCATTGCGTTATACGGGAGCCTATTGCTGTATAAAGCTGCAGAGTTAAAACTTATCATTGTTTTATTATTTTCATTATTTAATTATTTGATTATTTCTTGAAATATTTCAGTTTATTCAAATCTTAAGGAACTTGGATTTAAGCAAATATTGGGTTGGAATGAAAGTTCGCAGCATTTTACAGTAGGTGGCAGCGGAAGTGTGTAGCAGTTGAATGTGTGAGTAAAATCTTTGAATTTCAATTTAAAATGCTACGAACTTTCTCTCCAACCCAATACATTGTTAAAAAGATTAAGTTTTAAATACGGATGTGTACAGGGTCGAACAACTTCTAAATGTCCACTGGTCTCACGTGTCTTAAAAATCTAATCTTCATCTATGAATATGTGACCATATTGAGCTTGGAACATTTCCAAGGCATGAGAACAGAGGGTTTAGAAAATTTCAGCTTGTTACTGGAGTGTAACAGTATTTCCTGTGCATAGCTTTAAAGTTCCAACAATTAACCGAAGTTTCGAATCTGCTTTTTTCTTTACACTTCGAAACATTTCAACGCTGTTAATAGAGAGACTCGAGATATTTCAGAGGCACGAGAAGAGATAAGATTTAGAAGGCTTTAATTTCTTTCTGAACTGTTCAAATACTTTCTGAATTTATTAATTAATTACTTCGCCACTATTGGTAAAAATGTAGTGTCTCGGCTCGTAAGCTGTTACACGTGCGACGGTAGTGGAACGGTTCATGAATAGAATAATGCGATACCCTTAGACGCTCGAAATGGCTAATAATCAGTCACTTTGAAGCGCAGTTTCAAAGGACGTAAACCTAAGTTCAGTTACGAGATTAAGGCACTCGGTTTAATCCTCACGTAATGATACGACAATAGGGAATGTCATCGAGTGCTTATAGTTTACTGGCAAAGACGGCCGTTCTCATGTTCTGGAATTAATGTTCTTCCTCTCGTCTTACCAGGCCATTGTTGCCAACCATATCAAACCTTGCGACGCTGAAAGCTCGAGTCACTTAATTATCGGTGGCCTGAATGAAGAAAACCAGTACTAGAATTAGAACATACACACGTAGCTTTCTGTAATTACTTGCAGGCTCGGCTATGATGATAAACCGACGGAGATTCAGGTGCATGAACTGTTGGTTCGCGGAGTACTGTTATAAATGAGGGAACGGAATTCCGCGATACCTTTTGTTGCTGTTGATGCACCTAGCCATTATCCTGTTGTTCTGCGATACTGAATATCTCGAGATTCCACGAGGAAACATGCAGTGATAAATTGTGTTCGTCGTGCCGCGAGTGAATTTTCAAGGTCTGCGTTGATCATGGGTCGGCCCTTGACCTCCGTTCGAATTTTGAAAAATTCTGTGCGATCTCTAATGTTCATTCCAGACTTGGGCATTATTCAAATAAATTAAAAAATAATTAAAATAATGTATTCTTTGGCTACGTGTTATTTGAAAGAAGCATTGATTTTCGCATAATTATTTATAAGAACAATGTTGGATTAAAGTATTATTCGTATTAAATTATAATCGAACATTTACGCGAGTATGGTACACGCTCGTACGAACTTCATTTATTTAAGAGATATATGTCTTCATGTCCCACCAGCTTGCTACTTCCCTTGATTTATTAATAACTCTGTACGTAACGCTGTGCACAGCTCAAAGGTTTAATTTGCAAAATTGGAAGCATAGACTACGAATCAAACGAAAACTTGCACTATATGTGTACGGTTTAATCAAGTTTTGGGTCATATGACTCGTGCGCGATGCTATACGAACTTTCGTGTAACAGTATACGATAGAATGTAATCATATTTTGTGTTGATAACGTCAATCGATCACAAATATTATACCAACGTTTGTAACATGTATTCGAATACTATTTTAGAAAAATTATTCATGCAAATCTGTTTGTTTCTGAATAGGAAAAAATTTGTATGTAACTCTAATTTTTATTGCATATGTAAATAAGTATTGTTTCACAGAAAAGGGATCATTTAGAGCAGCAGAAGTGAGATTAAAATTTAAATCTGCGTATAATCAGCTTTAGAATTCGGGGGCAAGGGTGCCTTGCATTCTGAACAGTGCATTTTGAAGATTATAGCACTACTTGCTCTATCCCTGCACCTAATTCCTAGGTGCATTTCAATGTAGTAATTCACAGGAATCTTTTGTGCAACTTAATTACTTTTACGATTTAGTTCGTGCACTCGTATGCATTCCAAAGGAGAGCGATAAAAACGATATGTTTCCAAAAGGTGAGATTACTTTAATTCACAGAAATAAATAAAAAATATATCGAAATCGGGCTCCGTTAAATTTACTTTCTAGCTTCGTTTAAATCCGGATAATTAAAAAACATGGTTTCTACATTTTTTAGTTCCAGCGTAATATCGTACGGAAAAAATACTGGAAAAATATATTAACAATTTGCACGCGTATCTTCGCTAGAATAAAACTAGTTTTTTTTGTACCCATTTGCTGCCACTTTTATAGGCAACAATAACGGCAAACTACAGATCACCAATTTGCCTGGAACGTGGAGAGATTTCAAACAATTTTCACGTCGATACTCGGAAAGTTCAATTATTATTTTTAGAACTTCACAATTTGTTTCCTACACGTGATACACCTGTTCCGTATCATCGGTGAAATGTATAAAATAAATTCGTGAAATGAATTCGAGTTTGAAATGAAACGAGTGGGTTTTAAATTGTCAGTCGAGTATAAATTCATTACATCACAACTACACTTGTAATTGAACCCTTAAATGTCGAAGTGGGACATAAACCATGCCTGTAAGTAAACCTCTCAAATGTCCAAGCTGGACATAAAGCATGCTTGCATGTTAACCCCTAAATGACAACAGAGAGATAAATCATGGGTGTAATTTAACCCCTCAATGTCCAAGAGAATCCGCAGGTTTACAATTTTCCTTGAAAATTTATTACTGTAGCATTACCGACATTATTGCTGCGAGCTATTTGTCATGCGGTGCTTCAAAATGTTGTTAAATCGATGGTTTCGCTTCCTATATGTATCTTCATTGTTGCGAATGTTTCGAATAACTTCGAAGAATTAATGCAACACGTTAATAAACATTCGAGATAAGTATGTTGCGTTTATTTATACACGGACGGCACTCTATAACTTATTTTTTCATGAGATTGATTTTTTGAGAATTAAAAATCTGTTTCTTGTTTCTGAAAATTCGTTTATACTATTAAAATCTACTGATGTTACATAATAATAATTTCCATTTCTTGTTTTATACTTTTAATGATTGTTTGTACATTTTGAACTACCACATTAATTATTTGTAAAATAATGCAAATTAATAGTTATTGAATAATTAATAAAACGAAGAGAAAGTTGGGAATTAGTTTGTACGCGTAATATTATTGATCGAAGGTAACGCGATTTTCAATATTATCATTTTAGGTCGCCCGCGTCCGCAACCATAATTGACTTATTTATCCCGCGACATACATGTGAATACAATTATGCGCGAACGTAATGTATTACTACGAAAGTTGATATTATAAAAAGGAGGTACCAAGCGAGACGAAAAGTGCATCAAACTAGTTCAAAAGGATACTCTTGAGCTTTTGTTCCCACGATGACGTCAGGTCGCCAGTAGACCACTACCGGCCTCGCGCTCAGGGTAGAAACTAATTTCGAATTCTACAATTAAGCGAAACAGGTTCTGTTATTGTCGACAACGAAAGTTTGGCAATCTATGATCAGCAGAGTAAATTTGATACAACTGTATATTTGTACAAAGTTAGAACTCCCATAAGACCACCTGTATCTAATTTAAAGATTGAACGCGCTTCCGCAGTCCATCCATGGACGCATGCGATATATCGTTCGACGATAGAATTAAATGAATTTTCAACAGATTTTTCTCCTTGTGAAATGTTGAAGCTGTCCGTTTCTTTTGTAACAACTTTGCGTGTATGAAATTTCATTCACCGTTCCCATTTGAAGCCCGCCTGAAATGGAAGTTCTATTGTTGGTCAAAATAACGCACAGTATTTTCCTGCTGCCGCACCCCCTATTCACATTCCGAGGGTCAATAAAGTTAGTAAAGTTCTTTGCCAGGCAATGCACACTTTTTCGAACGAATTGTTCAAAGAACGATTGTGAATGGTGGAAAATACTTTCTGGCGTGTAACTACATTTATATCAACATCAATTTTAGTACGATTCACAGGAAGGGAACTTGAATTGTACTCCATTGAAATTATTAGTGAAATTATAAACATGATGTAGAGTCTTCATGGAAAATATTTCAATCGCAAATGAATATGAAGTTATACAATGAAGTTTAGACTTTATCGACAAAGTTAAAAAATTTCGTTTTAATAAAGAACCCAAAGCTTTCGATACATTTTTATTAAAATTTGATCGTATTGTTCAAATTCTTTAAGTTTCTCTTATTTAAAAATATAGACTCTATCGCCTGTGGACTTGGACACGAAATTGCTTCATTGACGGTTGACATGATATCTGTCCTCCAGTTTATCGGACATCAAAAAGTCCGATTCAATTTTATTTTACACTCGAATAGAAATTTTTAGAAAAATGTTAACTGTTCAAATGTTCATTTATACTTAAACGACACGAAATTTCCTTCTTTTTGAAATCAAAATTATTCCGAGTAAAAAAGAAATTAAAATCTGATGAAAAACTATTCACTACATAATCTCGCACTAAGAAGAACAAATGACTCATTACTTAGATGCACTGTAAACATTTCAATTAAACAATAAATTAAATAATTTCTTTTACTTCAAACAATTTGCTCCTGAAGAAGTTAATGTAACAGTAAACATTTCAAGTTAATTGACCCAATTCTGTTCTCTTAATCTTATTAACCAGCTGTGAAAAAAATTGTTGCAACAGGTGCATTTATTTGCACAAATGAGCTACAGAATTAAACTAATAAAATTCATTTATTAAAAAAAATTGAATACGAGAAGTAATTAACGAATACAACAATTTTTAAAGAAATGATAAATGGAATTGTTCCCTTAATGAAATTATGAAGCTGTACATCTGCTGTAACATTTATTTAAAACGTTTGAATAAAAAAATTAAATTATTAACGATTACAAGCTTCCATCTATATTTTCATTTTTCAATTATTCTACAGAAATTATTGCTTTTTAATTCTATTGAATGATATCGATTATCGTATATTTTACGAATCAAGCTCTGTACAAGAAAAAGCACACAATTTTCCGTTAGCGATTTGTTGTTCCATCGCTTTTATTGAAGGACATCCATTATTAATACAGAAGAGGAACGGAATACGCGGAACACAGTTATTTATGTGCTCGCTGAAAAAAAAGGCGCGGAGTGTGTATTCGATATTATCTCGCGTGGAGGAACGTCGAAACGGAATTCATCATCGGGATCGAAGGAAAAAAGACTTGAAATGGAAATGAAAAGCCGATAACGGTAGAAATACTGATTTCCAGCTGTTAGCCCGTGGGTTTTCTATATCTTGCGATAAAGAGTGTCGTTCCGGCACGGATGTAGCTTTTATTCGCAAGATGATCAGGACGGAAGGGGAAAATTTAATTCCCTCGCCGGGCCTGTGAATGCGTTTCACCGAGCGGACAAATAAATTTGAAAGTGTCCCTGTATACAGGGTGTGCCAGGAATGCTCGATATCCTTGAAAGGGATGGTCCCCTGAGGTAATTCGAAGTGACATTTCCATTTGCAAAAATCTTCGTCTCGGCATTGTCAAGGAGTTATTAACGAAAAACGCTGGCCAGTCATAGCGGGGCCACAAAAGGCGAGGCAGATTTCGCAGAGCGCAGCGTTGGCGACGCGCCGCGGTGAAGCAATGAACAAGAAAAGTAGCAGAAATTAATTTAATTAGATCTTACTTTTTCAGCCGTGAATACATTTGCTGCTTCGAAATGTGTCACTGGGCCACTCGGAGACGAACTGTACAGCTGACTTCAGGTGTACGGCAGCGCCAAGAGGTCAACAAATTTACACGTCTATAGAGATGTTCTCTCTATCGCGGTTCGAAAGACACTGACTATATACAAGGTTTTCTCTAAGAGTTTTGGCGGGGCATGTCGAAGGACGGGGTGGTCAGACGAAAAACAGATTTATGAATTTATGGTAACCACATGTTTCGGTTTTTCTACAGATTAGTACGCCAATAGGTCACAGTTCCAAAACAAACTCTGTCCTCTTACCCAACAAAAGGAGAAAATGTCATACGCGTGGCGTTTATGAGTCTCTATTGTCCTATACCTCCCTTAAAAAACTTTCTGAAAGGACAGACGATGCTTTGCCATGTTATTGCCATAAATTCTAGTTTTATAGCCGTCCCTCTCGCGTCCTTTTTTTTTGTCCGACTGTCCCGTCGTTCGACATTCGCAATGCCCTCCTCCCCAAACTCGTCAGAAAAATCTTGTCTACAATCAGTGTCCCTTGAACCGCGGTAGAGAGAACACTGCTAGAGACGTGTCAACTCGATGCTCGCCGTTATTATCTACGATCAGCTGTGCAGTTCGTTGACGTTTTGACACTGCCGTACACCTGGAGTCAGCTGTGCAGTTCGTCTCCGAGCGGCCCAGTGACACACATTTGAAAGCAACAATTGTATTCACGGCTGAAAGAGTGAGTGCTAATTAAATCAATTTCTGGTACTTCTTTTGTTCACCGATTCACCGCGACGTGACTCCAACGCTTCGTCGAGCCGGACTCTTCCGCCATCGCGCGTTGTAACCGCGTTCCGATTGGTCCGTGTGTTTCGTTAATAACTTCTTAACAAAGTAGAGACGGGCGTTTTTGCAAATGAAAATGTCGCTTCAAACGACCTCGGGAACCGCCCCTTTCAAGAAAATCTTTTTGGGCCACCCTGTATATACTTGCGAAATATTCCCCATCAGCAGCCTCGCTGTGCTCCTGTTGCCTTATTTGGAAATTAAGGGATTAAATTTTCCATGACGTTTACAATGGTAAATTCACGCTTGGGCATAACGTGTCCCGTCACGTTGCGTCGGTATATAAATAAATTCTATTTGTTGTGCGAGATAAGTCCGCGATCCGGCGTTTTCCAGTTCTTTTTGCGTTCCGTGCGTCGGCTGGCCACTGAATTTCCTCGTTTCGCATGCATCACGGCCGGAATTCCATTGTCGGACCCACGTAATAATCAGACACCGCGTAACGTAATTGGGTAATAGTGGCTACCGATGCTACGGGCGTCGTAATTCGTTGTAACAGTTATTTAAATATGTTTTAATCGGTTCACGTGTTCACCGAGCGTGTTCTGACAGATTTTACGTTGCAGAAATTGTATTGTAGTAAAATGAATGGAGGGTAGAACTAAATGCAATGTTTAACACAGTTACGTTATTGTCTACCGTCAATCAAAATTCTGTAAACGAAATGCTGGCATTCAAGACAATAGATTTATTAAGATTTATTTAAAATGAAATATCTATTTTATGAAACTTAATTCGACTTGCATATATTTTTTATATTGGTGAACAGTTTGTTACTCAATATTTTGTCAACCTCTAAATAACAAGACGAACTAGTGTTTTTGTAATAATATTAAAATTTAATGTACTTGAAAAAACAACTAATTTATATAAATCACTCTTTGCTGCAAGAAGGATTTTTTTGTAGCATTTGTAATAATTTTTGCAAGTATTTTTAAAAATGATTGGATTGAATTAGAATATGATTTGCGGCAAAATATTTAATTTTTCCACGACAGAGAAAATAAAACTTCTTATTAAATATCCTGAGCAGATTGCAGTTTCGCCTGCATGTACGCAAGGAATACTTGTTATATGTATAGTAAACTACTGTTACAGAGGCACGGCAGCCAATATGTATGTAAATATTTTATACACAGGAAATATATGTCGTTGTATATTAGCAGAAAGAAAGTTAGTTGTACAGGCCGGTGCTGGTGAATTTTATTAAATTACATTCTTTTTTTTTAAGCACACAGAAATTGTTTTTCGCGTGTATAAAGTGCTCCTCTAAAGAAGCATTTAGTAAACAAGAAATAATATACGAAGAAAATGAATGAACGAGCGTTTAAATTAGATGGAAGAAATATAAAAGATCGTATGATATAAATCATTATCGTGTAACAAATTGTATCCGAAAAGTTAAAATATTTGGAACTTTTATAAAATTCTCTATCTCTTAAAAATTACAAAATGTTTTCTATCCTCATTTCTCCAACAAATAAATTTAATCGTTATTAAAACAAGGAAAAAATAATTAAACTATCAGACACACAGCCTCAGTTGATCAATTAAAATTTCCGATCAATAGCATTTGGAGAAATAAATAATTCTCGATTTAATTTTGATATTGCAATATATTATAATACACGTTCAATGTGTAGCTGTTACATCACATTAACGAAATGAGTTCACTGGCACATAGTATGCAAATTTTCGGTTATACATAAATGTGTAAACGTAACGTGTGTACTGTGTTGAATTTTGAAGCGTCACCTGTTTAATTTACCCATGCGTTGAAAACGTTTCAAACGTAAGGAAAATATTTTTAATTAAATAACTAAACTGTTTTTAATTTTCTCATCGCTTCCGCCGCCTTTCATCAGAATTTCGGGAAAGCCAGACGTGACGAGATTCTCAGAGGAGAGGTAAAAGCTATTTAGAAACGTAAATAGAAAGGCACAAATTTTCATTTTTAAACGCGCGGAGCGAAAACTAGAATCAGACTTTACGCACAGAATAATACAAAATAATAGCACGTAGGAGTAAGAAAACAAGATAACAAAACGGAATGTTAAAATAACACTTCGTTAACCTGGAATTAATATTCTTTTGGACAGTTTCTTGAAAATTGTTTGAGAACTTTTATAAATGAGTAGGAAAATATAACAACAACAGTAGAAGCAGTGTGGTTTCCATTTTACAGAGTGCACAGAACGAAGAAGGGGAAACGTACCCACCGTGGGTTCAAGTGCGTCCTAAAACTTCCTACATCGATCGTTCTAAATAATTGCAGAGTGAATTTATTTTGCTCTCGAGTTCATTCGTACTTTTATTTTTGTCCGCGCTATTAAAACAGTAAGTGCTCGAAATTTGTGTCGTCAAGGGTTAAAGGTGCTTCCTGCATCTCATGAAAATTGCTTCTTTGAAAAAAATGAAACGTCACAGATTAAAAATTAAAACAACGAACGTGGCCTAGCAAGTACCATCGACAACCTTTTTTTATTCTACACAAATAAACTATAATAAGTGGAAATAACGAGTACTTGATCTTTCAGAGAAACAGAATAAAAGAAATTTGAAAGTTGTATTTGGAATTGAATTTGTCAATTGGATTATCATTTATTATTTTTACCGAAGCTTAGTTGTCTGGGGTTAAAAATAATTCTGGCCATAGCTTTTTGAAGTATGATTTTACATAAAGAATTTTCGAATCGTGTTCGATTTTTAAATAGCACAGCGTGCCCCAATTTTTCTGCAACTATGCAAAGTTTTTACTGGATTTAATCGAATAGGATTATTTTTAATTTGCTATGAGATACAATTATTTCGAATACCGGTTTCAAGCATGAAACTTCCATGCATGTGGACAAAGAGACAGTGGAATTCCTAAATGAAGTACTGTTAGATACTGGAGACGTGCTTGTCGAGAAAAGCGATAGCCTTGGCAATGCAAGCCGCAACACTTAAATACCCGATAAGCCTTAACATTGTCCTTCAGGACATTCTAGGACGTTCACCAGTGGTATCGATATTGCAGCTCCATGTTATTCACCGGAATTTTTAATTGAAAAATACTGGATTGTAAATTTTGAAATCCTGTCCTTAACACTGAACCTACCACAAATTACCCCTTTTATATTTTTCATTTTACAATTATAAAAAATATGCTCACATGGAAATTGATTGGATACATTTCTTTGTCCAAGCACATCTAAATCTAAAGCAAAATCTAAATAAATAGAGCCTTGTCATTTTCATAAGCTAAAACATTTTTATCGCTTTTAGTGTTCGGTAGGTTTAGTGTTAAAATACTGTGCTATTTGTAAAATACATTACTACATTTTTTTAAGGCCATGTTTGTCTGAAATGTTCGCTGAAAAAGAGAAGAAGTCCTGAAGGTTTATTCATCTCATAAATATTAAGTTATTATTGTCCATTATAAAGACAAACGTTTTCCGCATACTACGTGTAGAATACAGTGTTTTTAGTCGTTCCAATAACACGTGTGAAATGACCACGGGACTTGTCAATTTCATTTGTAGACACGGTTCAAGTAGTATTGCTTTAACGACCCGAGACCAGCTACGCGCCAGACCACGTGGCAGCAATTAACAGCTCAGTACTCCGTTACTAATTGCTGACCGACCTTCACGGTCAAATATTATGTGGAGGAGCCGTCAAAGAGTTCAGCTGAATTTATCTAAAATATCTTAATTTCGTGATACCGTCAAATGAGAAAATGTTAGTAATTTCCGTGTAATAAAAATATTTTGAAGCTAGACAATAATTTATTCCATAAATTGTGTCTGAGTAAATATACTATTGGATTTATCTGTTTTGCGAAAGTGGACAAAAATAGCAAATTTCTTTGAATTTGTCAACTAACAAATAAAATAAACTATACCAATTTAGTGCAGAGTACAACAGATGTGAATTAAATTTATTCCACGTTACGCTGGAATTGTTAATATTCATCGAAATACGCAATTTTGTTTCATACAAACAATTATATTCATTTGACGAATGTAAATATTAAATTATAACACCTGATTACCTTTTGAATGGCTAATGATGCTTGCCGAGCAGATAAATTAATGATCATGCGAAACTAATGCACACGGTAAACCAACTTCCTAAAAAGATTAAAAAAAGATCAAGATAATTCGAAATACAAATAAGCTGTACGAAGAAGTTTATATAATGTAATAATAACAAACGTTGGGAACTAGGTACTGCACTTCCCTTACATTTAATTACTACAGGCAAAATGAATTTTCTGCCGCATGAAACTTTCCCCATCAAAACGATCGTGTCTTTCAATTAACTGACATACTAGACATTATACCTGCACTGTATCGTACATCTAGATTTTAACTTTCAGCTTTACTCGCTAATAGTTGCATACCTCGGAATAATGCATTTATTAAGTATTACATCTTTATAAAATATAGACAAATGAACAACAGTACCTCATATTTTAATCGGAGGATACATACAAAAAAGCTCGACTCAAAAGGTTTTATCAAATAAAAAGAGAAGGTAAAATCTTTGTAAAATAATACTCACGAATCTTTATTAAAGCAGTAACGATTTAAAAAAATTTAAGAATATCTATTAACCCTTAGCACTCGAGTGGCGACTCAGACTCACCACTAAAACTTGCTGTACCATTGTGTAGAATATTGTTCATATTATTAAATAAGTTGTTATCTAATTAATTACCAAACATTTAAGTATTGCATGAGGTATTATATTAATTTCATATCTATAAAATCAAGAAAAATAATATAGAATGGAATGATTCTAGGTTGGAAGAAATGTTTAATATTCAAGTTAAAATAGCTTCGAGTGCAAAGGGTTAATTTCAGCTCAATAAAATCAATAAAGGGAGAAAGAAAATTTTCAACAATTTTTACCTTCCATTCCACACAGTCTACTAATGGCTGTAAGTCGTCTGGCCACAGACTGACAAAAGTACAGCGACTGACAAGGTGTTAATTGCATTTCACTCTTTTCAAACTTATTTGCCGCGTAATTGAGTCCGCAGCATCGACTTGCTGTCTTTTATAGACAAATATCGTTGAGCCGCGGTTTTACGTACACGGCAGCGCCGTTCTAGTTCCAAATTCCATTACCGTGAATTTGAATAATTATATGTGCGCAAATACTGAGTCACCACGCCGGTGTGCAGGTTGAATTGCTAACACATACCGGTCCTTAACGAACTCCATGGCTCTACGAGTCCTTAAGACAACAAAACGCTCTCAGGGACTAGAGGGACAACGCGTTAAGTTGTCCAACAATTGCGGTCAAACGACAAACAAAGGCCCCGTTAGATCAACTCTCGCAGTTGGTAAGTATATATAAAAAGGGATTACTTCGACCCTAGAATCGCCCAGCGAACGAGCCCTTCGCGATTACGTTTTTCGCGCGCTCGAAGAAATTCCAATTTTTCTCGCTAACTTTTCGCGATTGAAAAACAGAATATTATGTTTCCATGATAATCGGCTTGTCGCTGGCGATAACAAAAATGGATTACGAACTGGAATAGAGTAGAGCATAGAATGGAGCGCTCGCCGGGGGTTGAAACTTTTCAATACCATCATTTCTTTTTACAATACCAGTACTATTTCCGCGAAGTTTTCGATTTGGAAATGTAGTTGAAAATTCATCTGCACGATTCAGTGGATCGAACAATAAATTTTATTGTTTCACGATTTTTTCTTTTTTGCATACATACCGCGTAGATAGAGCGTGTTCGACTGTAAAAGGCGATTAATAATTGTATTTTATTGTTTTCATAGAACAAAACACTAAGAGTCGAATAATGAAATTTTTAATTTTAAACTGAAGTTTCCAGTATTTTTCAGACCTGGAGTAAAATCCAAGATCATTTACATCGTACAATTCTTTTTTATCACAGAGACCGAAACATGATTTTAACTCCTTCCTAAAATCACGATCACGTTATACTGCGCGTACCCAGATTAAACTTGGTTCAATCATAACTTATAACAAGGGATCATCGGTGTCCTGAAAATTTCGATGTCATAACGAAATTATGTAAAATCTCTAGTTTAACCTCTTACCTTGTAATTTATACTCTGTGTCAAGACTCTCAAAAGTTACTTTGGTGATAGTAACATTCTAGCAGCGACACGCATGATTTATCACAAGTATAGGTATACTTTCAGAATTCACTGTTGATAAGCACCAAATACCGTTCAGTAAATAAACTTTCAAGTAGTGTTGTCAATTGCTTACGTCATTTGTCAACATTTCCCCATAGCATGAGAGTCTCTTGCGCCATTCCATCACAGCTCCCTTATCTTGGTCATAGTATCTCGCAGATATAATCTATGATACCACCAAGTGCCCATGACATTTTCACTCTGTAACTTGCATCAACTATCACAGAAAATTTTCAAAAATGTACATTTTCTTGCAGAAAGCGGGCTCACGGATATCCGTCGCGCAACCGGCACGCGTAAGCGCGGATGAAAGATGGCGTCAAAGAAGTTGTGCGTTCGGTTAGGTTTGGTAATTCGACGGGAACGTGTCCCGTCTTCCTCGTGTCCTCGGGCAGAACGGTTTTCCTCGAAATTCTCTCCACAAAACTGCGCAATTCCAGGACCTCATTTTCTTATCGAGATCTACCGCGTCGGAATTGATTCGTTTGCACGTGTACAGTTTCCTTCTCCTTATCGGCGCAGAAAATCAAAGGAGTCGACCCCTCAAAGGAGGCCGGGGAGAGGGTAATAATCGAATTCCACGAAATCAGATCACCTACGGAAATAGAGACGGTCGCGGAATGTTCTTCCTTGAAAGGCACAGAGGGACCCCCCACCTCCACCCCACCAGTGCCCCTCTCCTTCTTACGATCGATGCCTTGCGTCGATACCAAGATAGATTCTATTTCAATTTACTGTTCTACTTACTTTGTTTCGGCCGCGACCGGAGTAAACAACGCGCCTCTCCTTATGGTCGCGCGACGCTAGGGGATCGTTCCGAAGTTTTGGATACGATAATCGGCCGGGAGAGAACCTCGCCTGACAGTTTTTCCTCTGGGGAAATTCTATCAGATGAAATGACAGTGGTGCAGCGAGGGGGGAACACACAGCCCGGAAGAAACTCCTACGAGTTAACCTTTTGCGCTCGATCCCGTTTTAACGCTGGAACCATGGGGATTCTCACCGACGACCCAGATTCGCTTTAATCGCTCGCGAATTTCTTCATTTGATCTATGCTTTATTAACGCGAACGCTGTTTTATTCGTTCCCAGTTAGACCGTGGTCGTTTATGCGAGTTTTATGGGGCTGGAGGAGCAAGCCAGGGCAAGCAGGATTTCATTTTCTGGAGTAATAGCTTCAGCAGCCGAAGAATAAGACGATAGTGAATTAAAATTGATTCTACTACTTTTTCAGAATTTCTCTTGTTTGTTCGAACAGGAACTTCACCTGCGGTAATCAGAAATTTTTAACCTCTTTTTATAGAATCCTGTAGATTTTGACGAAAAAATTTCGAAAATCCAAGTTTTAATCTTAGGAATCCACTGGTTCAAAAGTTAAACGTGTACGAAGCTCAGCGCTTCTCAGGACCGGCAACAGCGCCGCCATGTTGGTATGTAGTGACCGCCGCGCATCCTGTAACGTGAGTGCAGCCGCTAGGTGGCACCACAAGCCAGTGGTTTTCAGTTTTTACAAAACTTGAAAAATTTATATTACAAGTGAAGATCTCTGATGTATCAATTTCACTATCTTCCAATGATAATTTCATAACGAATTATCGTAGAATCCAACTAATATGCTACTGGCAATAAAGATTAATGCAAGTAGCTTGCAGCGTGCAGACGAGTGAGCTAAGTATAAGTAATCAAGCTGAGCGAATATCATTCATCGTTATCAATTTAATGAAGATCGGTGCGTAATACAAACAAGTTTCATTGTTCAAGTTTCATCATCATATTGATAGCACAAGCGAAAAATAATTGATACAAATAAATTATAATATATATCGTGCAGCAGCTGTTATAAATATTGTTACACCACTCGAAAAAACCTTTTATTCTTATGAGATTTATTTAGCGTCATCTAACTTCTAAGTAGAAAAAGGTTTTTAGAAAATTTTAAACTTATTCTAAACAATCTGAACATCTGCAGTTCAATTTTGGCAGACTGAATTTCTTCAATGCGATGCACATTGACTTCTTATTGAACTTAACGTCACTCGTTGAATAAAATTCGGTACTGCGAATACAATCAAGCTTTTCAATATCATCGACACCGGGACCTTCGTTATTCCGTGAAGACCATTCATCACCATTTACTCCGAAATAGTCCAGGTGGAGAGAGCAGTAAATTTTGAGGGTTTCGTTCAACTTGTCCTTGGCGATGTCTCCGAGTCTCGGATGAAATCAGAGGGATTCGATCTATTATCAATTGTCCTTGGAAGGGACGTTCGACGAAAGTCATTTAAGATTTATGTGTCTGAGGCAAGGGAAACTATTCGCTTTTGTATTTACGGGTTCCCGGAGCTCGAAGTTTTGGGACCGAAAGTCGAAATCTGTGTGATGCGACTGATCCGTAACTTGTGTTTCCAGTGGCGAAACTTCCGAAGATCATTGGAAGGACGCTCATTAGACACCTTGCAACTAATAATGGGGTGACGTTAGTACGTGCTCGGAAACTCGAAAGAGATCATTCGGTTGTGTAATGAGTATACCTGATCGAAGTTAAGGGAAACTTTAGCTCGATTGTGAAAGAACATATTTTAATCGTAATAGTCACCTTAAAATTATTTTGAATTTTTGTAGCGTAAATTTTGTACACTGTCGTAGCTTAGAGTTTTTGAATATTAAACGAAGCGTATTAAATATAGAAAATCACCGTATGATAAATATAGAATTACTTGTATGCTCGCGCGATGTAAAGAATATATAATTCACGAAGGTAGAAAATATTTAATACGCATTTGCTGTTTGCGATGGTTTTGGTTCATTTTACACTGATTCCATTATCTGAAATAACGGGGCACGCTGCGTATTTTCACGGAAACATGTTGGCAAATATTGCAAGAAATGGTTTTGAGGTAAAGAGTAAACACCTATTTAAATTTTTTTCTCATCGAAATTACAAGAGCCCGAAATTTTAATGATGGGCTTCAACGTTTTGCGAAATTCATTTTGCTGCAACGAAATTATTGCTCACAGGTAATTTATATTTCACGAAGTAAATGTATTTTATAATAAATAATTTCACGATTGCTTTATGGGCTGCAATATTAATAAATTCTGTGCATTGTATTGTCCAAATTAATGATGTCCAAAAATAGGTGCATTAAATATGAATTGAGAATATAGAAGCTGAAACCAACCTCTGAATAGTATACGAATAGTAAGAAACGCGGAGGAGAAAGAAAATGAGAACACATAGGACAATGCAATTTTTAATTTAATCTTAGTACACCGCCATGTTGGAATCTTTTTGTGCAAGGAGAAAATTCAGTATTAGATGTAACGAGTTTCACACAAATTTTGCACAGTGGAATTCAATTACATATCTCCTACGAAATTAAAACTTTACTCAAAAGCTTTGTGATTCTCGCTGTATTTAATTAAATCGCGCGTTAATTTATAGTTGACCTACAGAGCACGATATCCGCATGACCCGCGAAATTCGGCGAGACAAAATATCATTGTACTCGATTTGCTCAAATTTTTCAAGAACACTTGATAACTTTGAAACAAAATGGATTGATTTAAAAATGATATTGGTTAGAACCCAAGTTGCTGATTTTAACTGAGGGAATAAACATTAAAATTGTTCATTCTGCGCGCCTTGAAATGTAGCTTTTATTGCATCTACTTCTCCGTAAAGACAATTCCATCGACATAAACGGGGAATAGTCGTTTCGAGTGCTTCGTCCCGTAGATTTGTCTGCTCTTTCGCCTCTCTAATGAACGCAATTCCCTTCAAATCACGAACAAGGTCACTAATACTGCTCCCCCATTGTTGGACACAGCTGGTTTGCATCCGGCCTCGGCGCTGTCTCTCTCGCCACTCGTTTAAGATATTTTGCAAAACATTATCGTTCGAGTACCGCCAGATGTGCCGTATTAATTAACAATTATACGGGAACGGTGTCATTGCCGGTGTTTGCGTCCTCCGAATGATATCTACAACCGGCCATACGCCGGTAATACAACGGGCTATCGATTCAGTATTTACTCCCTGGTCGGCAGCGTGTGAAACGACAGTCGTTCGGGCGCACATACCGTGTATACGCTCCTGTCGACATGTTTCTGAAACAACGTTTAGCATCAACAAAGTGTGCTCCGTCGATTCGGCAGTACGTGTTCCCGGCCCCCTCCGATAAAAATATCGACGATGCGATCGTTATCCGTTGCAGTTCCGTTTCCGGAACGGCCGTTCAAGGGTGAAACAGTTGTGCGACATCACGCACGGAATCGTTCGATTCATTTTCGAGATCGCCGCGAGATTGACCATTCCGTTTCCGACAACTCGAAGCTGTTGCTGAGTAATGCCCCGACACACGATTTTTGCCTAACGCGTCTGACCATTTTCAGTCGTTATTTACTGACGGGAAATATTGGAATAATCACAACATTGACGATTAGCAGATTGTAGATCTTTATGCGAAATAAACATTTTCTGCGTTCATTACAAGGTACTAGAATCAAATAAAAATTCGTTTCCTCTTTCAATCACTCTAATAATGTGATAATTAGACTGCGGATTTTAGCAGCAGTGGTCGCATAAAAAGAATTTAAGGACATCGATGTACTAGTTTCTGTTCAGTAAGATAATTATTTTTATTTTGCATAAAGATCCGCAGTCCAGTGATAATAATATACTAATCCTCTTAAATCCTTTTTATCCTTCCACTGTTTCATGTTTCATCTACTTTTTGTCACAAATGCATAAAACCCGCAGTCTGGTGATTATCGTGTAATTCATTTTGTGATGGAACTTGCTGTATTTCTCTTGAGTGGAATAGACTATCCATGATCAGACGAATAAGAACCAGTAGACTATGATGGACATGTGATCACACAAGTACAGTAAGGAGAATATATGATCAGACAAGTAGAATAGGAAGATAATAGTTCCGACACGTGCACTGAGGATGGTCTATATCCAAATAAGTCGTGAACTGGATTAAGCACAACATATATGTACACAGGTGAAATTAGGGCGACCTATAATGAGCTAAGTGAAGCATCTGTCTACGATGTGGCAAGTAGAATAGGAAATTTTATCGATCCGATACGAAGATAAGATCTGTAATCAGATAAGTGGAATGAAATCGATCTGTGGTCAGACAAGTAGAATAGAGACATCATGTTGAATAGTGGAGATAAGTGAAATAGGGTCAGTTTATGATCAGACGGACAGAATAAAGATGTCATGCGATCAGGCAAGTAGAAAATGAAAAACAAATACACATTTGCAACGAATATGGTTTAACAAGAACGATTAGCATCTTTCAATATTTTATGAAGTAAATATATTGCACAATCAATTATACTAAATTATTTTATAAAAATTAGAGTATAGCAGCAAAATTAATATCGTCGATTAATAAATCTGGTAGAAATAATGTTGAAATTTTCTTTTAAATGCCAAAAATGTATAAGATCCATGGTTGTAGCTGCGAAGTCAGCGAGTGAAGCTAATGATGCAAGCGCACGTGTTAATTATGTTCTTATAGATAATTGATGGCCTGTGAGACACTATTCATGTTTCATAGTAATTTAATATGACGCCTAGGCAAAAGTTCAGTGCGAAATGTTATTAAAGGTTGTTAAAGACTGCTTTTGAAACATAGCACGACTTTTAGTGTGGGCAGTGTTCGGAATTTTCTTATTAATTTTAATAATGTACTTCAGGTTCTGGTAATGAGTATAATGACGCGCCTGAGACTGCTTCAGTGACTGTCAGGCGAATATCGTACCGCACAATGCTAATGGTTTTTTTGCTGCGACGCTGCCAAGGGATTACGTGGTACGAGTTCTTTCAGGGCGCGGAGAGAACAACAATGATTTAATAAGTACACTGCAAGGGTGCTTTTCTGTTGATTGCTTTGTTGATGCAGGAATCAACAAGAAAATAAAGTCTAGAAATTGTGGGTTCCCACCTAATGACTGATTACTCATAAATCGGCAATGAAATAAAAAATACAAACAAAATTGATTTACAATTTTTGATCGATTATACGTAGTCCCATATCATCGTCAATTGTACTTTCTCCATGCCGCTTTATTTCATTTCGTTAAACGCGTGACATATATTTTGTTCGTGTTTCGCAAGCGTGATACCACAAAACATAAATATTCCAATCTATTTCTCGTTAACATTTCATTTCAGTTATAATGGAAATAGTTCTTTTGATATGTTTTGAAGGCAATATCGTTAATAACTACGTGAACAGAAGTGGTATTTCCTTTTTTTTTACCATCAAGTGCTGTATTGATTAATTTTGTGAGCTATATCTACACATTCATATGGTCGGAAGCAATTAACGAACATCGATGGAGAGGTAGAAACATCTATGCATGTGTAACCTCTCAGATTGAGAAACTAGATATGTATTTTACAATTTTTTTTTGCTCAATGTTCGTTACAGTATACTTATTCAGCAGACTACGTTTGATTTCAATTTCTGATTCGATATTAAATTCAAACATTTTCCATACTAGGAAAGCATCGATATAAAATTATTTATATGACGAGAGTAATATTTCCTATATTTATGATTCAAGGAGTAGAATAGGAATACGTTACCATTGCACAAGTAGATACGACCTATGATCGAACAAGTGGAATAAGGCTACAACTGATGGCAGTAGAATAGGTACACATATGGTTAGATAATTAAAATGCGAACTGACTATGATCAGTTAGACTGAATACGGACAGCACAAAGTTAGGCCAATGAAACAGAAATAGCCTATGATTAAACCAGTAGAATCATCATCCTATAGCTAGACAAATTAAATATTTAACTAACAAAATTAATGCTGGAAATACAGAATGTTAATTGCGTTATTGATTATACCGGACAAATCATTGCTCGACGATCATCTCCGTCAATTATAATCAGCAATTAACAATTTTACGAACTATTATTTGCCTTCTGATATTTCCAATTTAGTGTTTAGCGAGCAAGCAAATTCGGCTGTGCAAAAGCGTTCAATTATTTTCGTTAATAAAGCGCATTGTATGATTTTGTCGGATTTTCCTGGGTTTGCAGATTTCTACACGTAGAAACTGCGAACGGCGTACGCTGTAAAAAAACACGAGTTAAAGCATCAAGTCTTTGCGGCGAGAAATTTCATTGGAAATTAATACTATCCTTAGACTGGACGAATAACAGAACAGCACAAACGCTCGAGAACACTTCGGCCGCATCGGACAACGCTGATCGATACATAGAACTGCTATTTATCTAATTTTAAACAATGCAAATTACAATTACCCCCTGCACCGATAACAGAGTCGCCCGCACTCTCCGGACCCATTCGCATTATTTACAGTAAAAGCAAGTGCGTTGTTATTCCATTATCAAGCTGGCGCTTAATTATTCCACGCCTCCCACGTGTTCTGATACGATGTCTAACGAGAATCTCGTGCAACTCGATATTCGAAGAAAAAGGTGATCGTCCAGCCTCGGGCGTTCAATATCAGTTCGGCCAATGTCATATCGATTCGCTCAAAGCATTTTTTATCGTTCAAAACTCACCGGACAAAAGGAAACAGAAAATATTCCGTGTTCTAAAATTGCAACAATTCGCGATTCTCATCGAATGCATCATCAAAGAGTCCAGTCCGCTGAACGAACAAATGATCCGCGTGTCTATTGAAATTAGAATTCCCGATTCGTCGTTTAATGTTTGGCAATATTCACGTTCGTTGGATAGGTCGCTTTTACTCTTGTCGAAAATACTACGACAGATAATTTTCGTTTTTCATCCAGAATCGATTGGGGATTGAGGAAACATCTTTCGAATCGTTCATTCCCATTTACCCCGGTGTATGCGAAGCTTTAAATCAAAACCACTATGGCCAGATCACGGCGGCGAGAGTTCACGAAAGGTCTTTCGCTTGATGCAGTGCTCAGAATTTCCTGGATTCAAATCGCTATTAAGGAAACCGGCGAAGTCGTTACTCAAAGCGCTGATTTGAGTCTGGTCGTTCAAAACGTCGATTTCCTTCTTTTATGCCGCGCTTTAGAATAGGGGACGTGCGCACACTTGTGCAATTTCTTGCAATTGCGGCTGCAATCGTTCGACCTATTATGTTTATAAAACGTACAGTGTCGCATATGGGTTGCATTTTATTTCGTTGAATAGCCCGCAATTCACACGAGTGAAAGAAATTAGGACTATGCCGAAGTAGACTCGATAAAATTAGAAGCAGATCTACAATGTAAAATATTTGGTCTTGACATAAATATTTTCGATTATGTTCGGTATTTTTATTTGTTAATGACAAACAATTGTATAATCGCTGACCTCAACTGGTTTCTTTTCATCCACAAGTAGAATAAGAACATATGGTTCTAGAAGTGATATGATCTACATATAGTCAGACAAATGGAATTAGTATGTAGGTGAGGCCAGTAGAATAAGGCGACATGTGGTCAGACAATGAAAATGTGACTGTGTAGAATATGTACATCATACAATTAGGTAAATGAAATAAAAGCCTAACTGCACTTTGCATAAAAATACATTTGTTACAAGATATAGGAGTTATTTAATAATTTTTCTAGGTCGAAATTATTGTGTTGATGCTATTGAAGTCTTTTAATCTTTACACTGTGTCAAATTTCACCTATTAATTTTTCTCATAAATCCGTAACGATGACACACTCGATGGATTCAACACAAGCAACACTCAAGCTGACTGGCTAAGTGAGAAAAATCTTCCCGTTGATCAGCCCCTCGCTACTTGATGTCGACAAACACGAGAATGCGGTGTCTTGTGCACACGACTTGCCGAGCCCTTTGAGAATTCCGCTCTCCTACCTTCGCCAATTCGTAAACGACTCCGAAATCGATTGATCTCGGTCTTTGTTGGCCGCGCACAGTCTCCGCTTCATTCCGGTCACGCGGATAACCGGCGTGAACCTATGACTTTCACCGCCACCACCTATTTCTCTTCGTATTGGCAAACTTTCGCGCGTTTCACAGCTGGCGAACGCACCTAACATTTATCTACGGTGATCAACCGATCCCGTGGAATGCCTGCCGCAGTGACGAAATGAAACTTTGGATTGTGTCGTGAGTGGCCGCGCGTGGAATGGAATTTCCAAGCACTGTTTCCGGTTGTGTCCACTATACACGGTGCCCTAACAATTTTGGACCGTCGTGAAGCATATTTCTCAAGTCGTATAAGTTCTCTTACAATTTTTCAATTATTCTTTATTTATTTATTAAGGTCGCATCAACTACTAAATCCTTAAGGACCACGGAAGAACTGATTAAATTTATAGTAGCGGATTATATGCATATATAGTGTAGTGTGAAAAGCTTAATGTTCCTATTTATCGGTTGATATGTGTGGTAGTAAGGTTAGATTTTGTTATGTAAATCAGTAGCTTTTAAGAATACAGATAATGTTTTTTTTCGGTGTTGAGGCATTTATTGGCTAAACTGTTACGATTTTTCTAAAATTGTTAATTGCATAGCTCATATCTTTCACTTATTTTCTATTTTATTCTTTAAAAAAAACTCGACGAACCAGTAACACCAAGGATTATCGAATAACACAGCGAAAGATAGGACTCGGCCTCCGAAAAATCGGTCAAAACACCCGTTCCCCGTCGATTAAGCAGAGAGCTCGGGCGCATTCTCTCCCCGTCGCTCGGGCGGAGTTCAGCTCATTAAAATACTTTTCGCGTAATGGTTCCGAGCAATGCCATCAATTACCCCCGCGGCAGCTTCCGGCTCGTGCGTCGTATCGGAGCGGAGTTTAAGTGAAACATCTGAAATTTATTTAGCGGGCCGAGCTCTTGAAACGGTCAACATAAATTCCAGATAATTACGAACCGCTTTGTGTGTCGCTGGAATCGCTTAAGAGCGCGCTCGCGCGGTTTTACCTGAACCCCTTCTGTAGAACTTAGCTTCGCGAGCAACTTTGGAACCGCGCCACAATTATAAAATGGAAGTTGAAAGTTTTGCCCGAGACAAAAGGCGGCGGCAGGCGGCGTCTCGTCGTCGAGGCTACAAAACACGCCACACGACCGCGAAATTAATTTCTTCGCTTAACACACGACTTTTATACGTCGCGCGGGATCTCGGGCTTAAATGGGCTCCGCATAAGCAACAGAGGATGTATGTATACACCGTGCTCAGTTTCTCTGGCCGGGTATCGCGCGTGTGTTACGTCGACGGACACAAAGTGAGGGCTGTCCATCCCCTTCTTCTCGTCACCTTCGTTTGCCTTTTTACCCAGCGTCCACCGCATAACGTCTTCGAAATGTTCTCGAGAATTCTACCGGCAGCCGGGAAATTGCCGGATTTACCGGCGCTCGACGAATTACAAGACGCGACAGGGTAGAAGATATTTTGAAGGATTAAAATTGACCGTGGGGAACGTGGAAATTGAGTGTCCGCCAGGTGACTGAATTGAATCCGCTGCCTATCGGTTTCTGCGTGCCTGCCTCCTGCAACTGCTTTTCTAATTATCTCTGCGAGATTAGAAATTGATTTTTATTTCGGACGCTTCTTTCTTATACTCTTGGTCGAGGGAAGAGAAGAAATGTGTTATGCCTGCAGAATAAGTAAAGTTTCTATTTTATATTTATCGTAAAGAATGTTGATTAATAAAAAATTTTAATAGACACTCTGGAAGCAGGGGCTTTATGTTTTAAAAAAAGCCTAGAATGGTTGTAGTATGATTATTCCTTGCAAAATTATAGTAGTTTAAATATCAGCAATTTTTGTCTCCATTCGTGTTAAGTAGATATGTCAAGCATTGGTCGGACACAGTAGTCAGCTGTGCTGTATCTTTATATGAAAATATTTTAATTCGCTATTCATCCGATTATAAAATTGTCTAGTTATATTGGTATATACACTACATGCAAAATTCAACATAAAACGTTTGTTATCAACGTGTTCACATTAGAAAAAAGTGCAAGGTTCATGATGAAAAATAAATTTGATGTACAAATAATTGCAGGATCGAGAATAAAAATTATTCCCGTTATCCGTATCTCTGTTTCAATCAATTTTTGTTTAACAATTAAAAATCTATTTGGCATACATTTCCATGTATGTTCTTTCACGTATCCATTATGAAAAAGAAAAAAGGTTTGACATTTTAACATTCTAACACTCGAAAATATTGTAAAATCAGCAGAGAAGAATAGCCAATTCATTTTATACAAAAATTAGTTCAATTTGTTTCTTGGTGAAAAATGTCATTTTACATATAAAATAACGTTCCCGTGGAATTATTAAAAGTTTTAAATAGATTATTTTCAAGTTAGAAGCTTTGTAAATCTTTTATAACAATGAAATTAATGACACGAAGTTGATGGGATACGCACAGAGTAGGTGCGACATCTCATTAGCATTTTAAAGAAATTTTCAATAAGTTTGTGAGAGGTTAAACTTCTCTTCTCTATCCACTAACTTGTGCTTATCCAACTTTTTCCTCTCACTTAAAAATTGCTACTACGAACCAAATAATTCGTATGGCATATATTAAATGTTCGAATTTAATTTTCATTTTGCTCGCGTTATAAACATTGAGCGGCGATATCTGTGCCATAATTGCTATTCCTAGCTTCCACCTGCGTACCAATTACCATTAGTAAAGAACTATTAAAGTAAGATTAGTTAAAGATCTTCTTTGAACTCTGGCAATTAATAGTAATTCCTGGACTTGGGATTTTTATGAATTGGTATGATAAGAAAATGTGCTAATTTAAGGAAACGAGAATTTTATCAAATTCAACTTTCCCTATTAAATTTATCGTTGTAGAGCACATAGGAAGCTGAATAAATTTTTGTATATTGACAATTAAGAACTATTCCTATAAATGTCCATTTAGTCTACAGGTTAGTAATTAAAATAGAAGATAATAGTTTAGTTTCTAATTTTTACGTGCAATTTTAGGAATTTAAGTGTCACTAGAATTTATTTGGTCCCCAACATTTCTAATTGAGAGTAAAAACAATTTTTCGGACGTCGCAACAATTAAAAGTATACAATAGTTGACGCATTAATTAGAACGGTTATCATACGTGTAAAAATACAGAAAATGATAAACTTGTGAACAGAGGGGGCGGAGACGGAAAAATAACTGAAGCGATAAGAACAGGAAGGGAGCGAAAGTGGAAGTACAAGAAGAAGAAAACAGCACGTGGATGAAATGGTCACAGAGTAGGAGCAAAATTGTCTGCAACTTATAACAATCGTCTTGAACGTCATATCTCTATAACCTTGCCACCGTGCTATATACGTAAGCACCGTATCCAAGATAACTCTCGTCAGTTGCAATTTCCTCTGTCTTGAGGCCACTTCTGTTTCCTTCAGAATCGCGGAGATTAGAGAGCTGAAGAATAATTCAGAAAGAGAAACCGTGGAACTGCAGAACATTACATAGGAAATAAATGACGAACTCATGGAAATTTGATCTACGAACATAAAATGTTTCATATTGTTTCATGGTTTACAGAATGTGCTGGAAGTGTAGTTGAATATACTCGCATCGCTTATCTGTCCAGTAAAATCATTTATTTCTCACTTGCTTGTCAAACTTAAATATATCTTTACTGTAAATTTCATATTTTTAGGAAGTCATAAAATTAACTCTATCGATTAACAATGTGATTGCAAATTGCTGATAGGAATGGAAATATTATAGAAGAAAATAATAAAAGGTGAATAAAATAAAATTTTAATTCAATATGGAAATCATTAAATTCTGCCGTGGTTAACAAAGTGATTTCCAACTGTTGGTAGCAGAAGAAAATAATGCTTCTCGTAACCACAAAAACATCTTACACACCATGATGATTATATTATGGGAAACAAATGCTACTGTCATTGCCATGATGTTTCCTACATCGGGAAGGACTTAATTTGCATGGTGACTGGCATTATTATTCTAAAAAGCTAAAATCACGAGTTCTTCATCACTTCTTCCCGGCAGTATTCAGAGCGTTCTGATGGAGTCTACCTCATTTTCTTTGAGCTCGAAGGAAAAAAAATTGCGAAGCTTTTTCTTCGCTCGGAATGAGAAAAAAATCCTCGCACTACGTTCGCCGCGAATCTGGGTCAAGTGAAAGCGTTTGCTTTTATTCCCGATAATAGAGGAACATAAAGGGGCAAAACCTTTTGTCGCTATAGACATTGATAAAGCTTCAAGAGAATATTATTTTTTTTCGATTATTGTCCGGAATATTCTCGCCGAGGAAAACTGCCGGATATCGTTTGCTAACATATAATTAAAAACACGTCGCTGCGACCTATTGTTTCGACGACAACCTCTTCCGATTGATAAGAAAGCGAGCGAGTCAATCGTCGAAAGAACAGATCAATGGATGGCGTATGAATTGCCAGCTGAACCAATCAGTGTTTGACTCTTTGACGAAACTCCATTGCTTTCCCAATGAAAAATATCTTGCACACGAGTGTACAAATATTCATTACCTGTTTATAAACAATTGAATTGAGTGGCATAGCTTCGACTATTGCAATTGCTGCACGTTTATTTCTACGTACATTGCAATACACATTTTAAAGTCAAAATTTTGACAATCAAGTTTACAGCTGAGAAATAGAAGAACGTATATTAATAAATATAATAAGTGTTGAATAACAGTATAGTGACTGAAGATTACTGAACTGAAGAATACTGAAGATTAAAAATTCAAGAATGTATATTAATTATAAATAAATCGAGAACAATACAGAGGTCGCATTAAAAAATTACAGAGAAGGCAACAATGAATTGAAAAAAAGGAAAATAAACTGATAAAAGTAATACGACGAGAAATGTTTAGCAGACTCAATTATTAATAATTAATACCACAATCGAACCGTGCCAGTAGTATCAATGTTACAACCGAAGTCCAGCAGCCTGCTAGTATTTACACTGCTTGTCTCAGGTTCAAAATGGGGACATTTCCCTCTTCATCTTAGAGCCGTCTGGACACCGTGCAACGAAACTTTGAAGTAGACAAGCTGATCAAAAGAGCCTGTGAAACTATTTGTGTCTTCGTTCTATTATCGGATTCTCGGTCACCGTACATCCGCCGGCGAATCAAATCCTTTTACCTTGCTACGTATTCCTCTTGCACAGCGGAACTCGGGTATTTATCTTTGGAAGCAATTTCGGAGATCTGGACGGGAGCTCATAAGTTAAACGCGCGGGACAACGTCGTGTTAACAGTGCTTCTTTTTACAGTGTAATATTTTTCACTTTCTCCTGGGTTACGACCACGCCGTCTAACCAGAACACGACAAATTGAATATTCATTCACTTGGACGTATTATACCTGGCTTTTATATTGTCACGGTTTGCCTAAGTGGCGCCATTTATTTCCCTCCATTGTGTAGCCTTCTGCGGTGTTCCTGCTTATTACGACCAATTCTTGGTTGTACTAACACTTTACGAATGATGGTTTTGCAGCGCTTTACCGGCTACAGATTTTTCAACCGTAATAGATTTTTATGGCTTACGCCATTTTAATAGCGGTTTCATATCCACCCTTTATGTCTTACTTGTATGCACCTGTCTGTGTGTAGAAGTGTTGCGTTCAGATGTTATGGCGCCTTCGATTTAAACAGGGATGGTGTCTGGATGTTGCAGTACCTGTGATACGTTTTCTGTTGCTTTTTTCAGCAATGCATTGTGTAACACGGAATTTTGCTCTGGTATAGTTTCAGAGAATGGACAATAACACCGTTTCTCAATGCCAAATCAAAACTTCGAGCAAAAATCACAATTGGAATTTTTTTTGGAAACGACACTGTCACTCATTTTATTATAAAATAATTTTTTTAGTTCCAGATAATAAATCTGCTTTTCGATGCACACCGAAAGAATTCACTTGTTAGAGCAACGCTTCTCAGCCAGTGTGCCGCGAGAGGCAAATAATTAAAATTGCATGGGTTTTATGACTTTGAAATAGTATTTGTAATTACCTCTAAATATTAAAAAATTTTTGAAATTTAGATTTCCCGCATTTTTATTTGATTAAATTTCTCTCATTGAATAAATTTTGTAAATAAATAATTTGTTTTACATTTTTTATATTCAGGTGTGCTGCAAATAATTCCAGATATTTTTAGTGGGCCGTCAACCAAAAAAGATTGAGAAACACTGTGTTAGAGGCTTAAACAGAAGATGATTTATTTATTGAAATATGCTAACACAATCTATTTATTGAAATTCACTAGCAACTTAAAGCTAACATTTTTCTGAATTCTTTATTTGCATGTTTCTTTTGTATTTTTGGCAGATTGAAGACATGTTTACACTTTCTTCGGAACACCATGGTTTCGTTAGGTTGCTGTATTCAGCGAGATTTCCCGTTTAGTATAAATAGCTGGAAGTCGTGAAACGACTACATTTAGCGAGATTCTCCATTTAGAATAAATGGCTTCAAGTTGTGTAAGAGGGACTTGCATTTATTTAGCTACTACAGTGGCATTGAATGAGCTTACACATAACATAACTGTGTCGTCAGCATATAACTCCGTTTGTTTTAGGCGAGGCAATTATATCGTTTAGAGATATGTATATTAAATAGAACTGCCCCAGAAGAGACCCTTGTGGCACTTCAGCAGCAACAAGTTCTTGTTTTGAATAAGTATTATACTGTTACCTTGAAATGTCTCTGGGTTAGTGGGTCAGACTTGCGTTTCATGCATGAGCTTGCATGTCGTTGCATACAGGTTACTACCACTCGATTGTAGTGTACAGTTTTATCCCTAATTTCTTAAAAATTAATTCGGTAATTTACCCAAGATGTCACTGTCCCTTTTTATTTGAATAAATATTTCATTTCATTTTAATAAATTTTATTTTATGAAATAAATAAATTAAATTTTTTTCCCAAAGAAGAAGTTAAGTTTCAAGAGAGACCTATTTTAAATTTAATTAGATATATTTTACATTTTTTCCCAAAAATAATTTAAATCAGCTCTCAGAACCTAAAGCCGCGCCGTTTTCATTTGCGTAAAACCCTCAGCAGGCGATATTCAATTAAATTTTTTCCCTAGTTCGGAAGCCAGGAAAAAAATCAGTCTTAAAAGAGCCGTAATAGCACGAGGCCCCTTGAATTTTTATTACTTAATTTAAAAACGCGGGCTGTTAAAAATTTCGCGAAGTCTCAGCAGCCCGGTGTCCCGCGATTAAATGACATGACACGACACGACACGATTAAGTGACTGGCATGCATATTCATGTTGCGCGGCATTATTAGCATACGTTCATAGTGTTCCAAGGGCGGTGAAGAAGCGGCTGCGAGGGGCTCATTCAGCCAAGAAAGTGAAAGCCCCGCTGCGAACGAGACAAAATAATGAGCAGGCCGCATTTCGCAAACAGCGAAGCTGCGTGTTCGAGTTGTGTAACAAGTTTCGCGGGAACACGGTCATCTTCCGTGTCGCTTTTTCATGCTCGGTAATTCACTGTTCGAAAAGTTTCGTCACGCGCAGATGATTTTTCCGGCAGCGACACAAGTCAGAACTCGACAACTGTGAAATTTCCAACCGATGAAAATTTCAGTTATCGCGTCCATCTCTCCCTCCGTAGCTTTGATGCACCCTCCGACCCCCCCCCACCCCCTCTCTCCCTCTCTTGCTCTCTCCGCAACCCGTATCGCGAAAATTTTGGTCAACTCATTGTGACAGCTACTGCAACCGCTTGCGAAACTGCACCGGGAAAGTGCTCGATGCTCGCACGGTTAGTTACCCAGGTCGATGAGAGAGTTTCTAGCGATCAGCTGATTTCTAATTCGCCATTTTTCTGTCGAACTCTTCGCGCCCCCTAGCAACTTGTACTCGAAACTGTTCCGGCACTCGATGACCTGTCGGAATCGGTGCCGCAGAAATTGCTGGTCGGGCTCCTTCCGCTTCCGGACACGCTTTGGAAATTTGATCGCTAATGTTGTTTGTCGTCGTGCACGTTTGCCACGCTACTTTGCAGTGCTCGAACCTTTTATTTGGTACAATGTCGAATTTATTCGATTTGATTCATTGGATTAATGGCGAACCTATTTTTATTCTAGAATCTCTGTTAATTTAAGTTATTTGGAAACAGTATTAAACGACTTGAATACTTCAGGCTCCCAATATTCTTTTTATTTAAATTTTAGGATTAATTTAAGTAAGGTGAACATTTTTTTGAATTTTTATTATTACGATATCGAGTGAAAGCTCAGCTACGTTTTATTTCAAACCATTGTTAAATGTTGATATTTATTAATATTTAGTGGATATTTAGCATTATTTTTGTAGCATAATATGGACATCAGATTCAAAAGATAGAGAAAATATTTATCAAACGCAAGAGTAAATTGTTATTTCTTAAGTACCTGCATATTACAGCTTCAATCGAATATGATTCTTCAGAATCTTCCCTTTACAGAAATTGTGCTGAATGCTGGGGACGAAGGATGAATATTAGACAAACAGTGAAATACTCAATTTTCTTAATAATAAATATTAAATTTCACAAAGGTGCTCAATTTATTATTGTTGCGCGTGGTTGTGTATAATTTAGAATTGCAATTCGATCAAAATCGAAAGTCTAATTGAAATAAACAATAGTATTGCATCTATATTAGACAAATATAATACAAGAGTTTACGATGGTTACAAGAAATAGAAAATACGCTGTCTTTTATGTGAAAATTGTAAAAATGTAGTACTACAACATAATAATTAAATCAGTTTTTGATTAAAATTGATTAAAAAAGAAACACGAAAGCATGTCGAGAATGTCGACGAATCTGAACCATCAGCTCAGACAGGATTGACTCGGTTTTGCAGGGACTTCTTTCAGTCAATTTTAGAATGCATTCCCGTAGGAATTTTCGAACGTACGAGGGCTTAAATTGAAGGTGGAAGGTAGCACTTTATGATAGACACACTTTGGTTCGAAAAGAAATTCGAAAGACTGCCGAAAAATCGATGAAACCCGACTATCAGCTTGGACAGAATTGACTCGATTTTGAAGGGACTCTTCGAGTCAATTTTAGAACGTGTTCCTGTAGGAATTTTCAATCGTTTGACAGCTTAAACTGAAGGTACAGAGCGGAACTTTATGGTGAACACACTTCAGTTCAAAAAGAAATACGAAATCGAAAGATCGATGAAACCAGACTGGCAGCTCGGACAAAATTGACTCGATTTTACAGGGATTTCTCGAGTTAACTTTGGAATGTATTCCAACAGGAATTATCGAACGTTTGGGGGCTTAAATTGAATACGAAGGACGGTACTCTATGATAGTAAGCATATAAATTGAAAAATAAATTCGAAAATATTTTTTTTAAGAGATATTAATCCTTTGCACTCGAGCGGCGCGGATACGGCGCCGAAAGATATTTCTTTCGGAAATACTTTCGTGGACTAGGCTCGGCTTCCATTTATAACCAAATCTTAGCTCAGTTTAGTTAGTTTCAGCCTAGCATTCGCTTGAAAAAGTCTTGGCAGTGAATAAAGCAATTGAAAAGTTTTTGAGCCCCAAAAATATGGATAAACGTCAGATCAGCTCAAGTTCGGACGAATTCAATTTTGCCACTTTAGATGAAGAAATTACATTGATTTTGTCGCGTTCCGATGAAATCCGATTAAATGAGAAGCTTCACGTTGTACTAAAAGGGCCAAAAAGGGACAGCAAGGTTTGCTCTGACCGTAACACGCCTGCAGGTAGGCGGGAAGTAACGTATTACTGTGATACGTGTCCTGATAAACCTAGGATGCATCTTGGGTATTGTTTTACTAGATATCACACAAAAACTAATTACACGGTGTAATTTTTATATAAAATTAAATAAATTGGTGAAATTTTATTATTTGTATACGTTTGTTTGTTTATAACTGATTTTAAAGTACTTGTAAAATGTTTCCCTAATTTGGCCGAAATCTCCTCGAGTTGCTGGTTCGCGCGAGCGAAAAAGGCCTCGAGTGCAAAGGGTTAAAATATTGTTAAGCGCGTTAAACGTTCGTAGAAAACGTTATCTACAGTAAATTGATATTCTAGTCAGTACACTTGCAGGACTGTCAAACGAAACGAATCAGAGTCAATTAACAAACCAAACGGCAAAGAGGAGTAATTATAGCAATTAACTGATCCGTGCAATTCTGATTGACGATGTAACAACAACAGATACTCCCTTTAATGTGAACCGGGTGGAAAACTGCACGCTTGAAACTCAGGTCACGTGGAAAGCGGGGTGATTGTTGGAGAGCCCAAAGAAACCGAGTGTAATGCTCGGAAAGATTATCGATATCTTTTATCGGTGCGCTGTGAACCCGAGAAATAAAGACACTGGGTATCCATCAGATATAAATTCGATACGTGTACTTGGTTTCGCGTTAATATTTCGCGAATTGCGCGAAGTACGAGTCGAGCGTACACGGAATCCGGAAAAGTTCTCCGAAACCGTTATCGGTTTCAAAGTATTTCTATTAAATCTAACTTGCTCGCGCGATTTTCGGATTGAAACCGAGATTAAATAACATTCTCGACCAAACAATTTTGCTTCGTTGCACTCTGTTTCTGGTCGATGGTGCGCCTCGTTCACGGAAAGACGAAATTCACAGGCATACCGACAGGTGAAAGGCACTTTGAAATCATAACCGTTGACCAATTCCGGCGAAGGTACCAGGAAACTCAGCTCCAGCGAAAATTTCGGTTCTACCCGACATTTTCAGCTTTTCCATTCTCCGACCCAGCAAGACTATCGAAAACTGCGGCGATAAAGCGAACACCGAACGTGATGTCGGACATTGAAAACCGACAAGAATTTTTCTCCGAACTTGCATGTTTTCGTCTGGGAAAAATCGCGAGAAAGAAACTCTTGTTTTCTCGAAAACAATAGTGTCGGAATAGGAAATTCCCAAAATTTGAATGACAGGAAATAAATTGAACACGATGCTAAAAAGCTTTCAACTTTGTTTAATAGTCGACGTGTTTCGTTTTTCTATTTTTCGATAATTTTGTTCAGACGATGTTGAATATCGTTGTTTGTGTAAATGTTAAGCAAACCTTTTCAGTATTTTTATACTCATGTTATTTCGGGGTACAATAAAAAATAAAACATTGCTTATAGATAGACAGCGGATCTTTCGGAAAAATAAAAATTTTCTACTTTAATTACATCAAAATGGAGAGAAATATAAATAAAATATATAAGAAATGTAATAAATATTGAAAATATTATAACAGTATTTCTTAATTCTTTCAATGTTTTTACTATATTAAATTACGCCTACTCATTTTTTTTTATAAATGCATAAAATCCGTTGTCTACTTATAGAGGAAATAAGCTTTCATTAAGCATCAAGTGTGAATAATTTCAGAAGATTGCAAGCATTTAAAATCTCTTTCCAACAATTTTCTTTCCCGCAGTTGCGTAAACAATTCCGGCCACGTGGAGCGTTGGGGCTAAAGCTGGCCTTCGAACGCGATTACAGTTAAACGAGAACGAAATCTCGTTGTCGAGAAATCGCGCGGCCGTAATACGCGAGTATTATACGGTACATGAAATTCAGGAGGCAACGTTAGGAAGGGGTCGAGGACCGACAGATCTCATCTGAATATTTTACAGGCCGCCGCGATGCCGGAGGTGTCGTGCATGCCGGAGTGTCGATGCATAAAATTTCGCGTCACATCCTGCGACGTTTTCGAAGAAAATAAGAGCGAGCGTGAAAGCGGGAAAGATACAAACGAGGAAGGAACGTGACGCGAGGAGAGACCGAATACAGCAAGTGGTAGAAAACGAGGCCTAAAGGACCGGGAACGGCTAACAAACATTCGAGAGATCCAAAGAAACGAAAGTGGTAACTCGGGAACAAGTAGCAGGAAACAAATTACGAGCACGTTCTCTTAAATCGTGTTCAAATTTTGCAACAGTGCGGCAAGTTTCAGTGTGGTGGTAGCTTCTCGAAGCAGTTTTTAGTTGGAACAACGATGTACGAGCACACCCACTCTCGCTGGCCGGGAAACTTTTGACACCGATTGTACGTTCAAAACGGTACAATTTATTTCGGAAATTTCCAACTACATCGCAGAATTAAAGTGAAGATTCTGGAATAAATTTGTTGCAGGTTGGCAGCGAGGTATTGTATCCTTCAGTGTTTCAGGATTCTATGGTGGACATGTACATTAGGGTATCTCTTATTTTCGACTTTTGAAAGGCTTTGTTGGCAGCCCCAGGATTGTTCAAAATAATTAAAAAGAAATCTGTGCAAAGTTTGAGCACGATCAATATTTTAGAAGATATTCGAGAAAAACGATTTTATCAGCATTAAATTAATTATTTTAATGTTTAACGGCCTTGAGGCTCCTTTTCCCGTTATCCGACCGAGCTCAAGCTTTCAACAGTTTTTTTTTTAATTATTTGGAACAATCTTGGGTGGTGCCAACAAAACATTTTTGCATGGTGTTCCAGCTGAAGAAAGACAGTTTTCATTAGAATTGAATTTGCAAAATATTTACAAAATTTTGAAACACTTGATCTACATATTGATGTATAAATTATCCGAAACTGGTGGTTCTGAATGGAGCTAACTCCTTAACGAGAAAAGAAAAAGAGGTGGGACTAAAAGACAATACCTCTGAACGTGACAATAGCTGACAGGACGAATTTTGTAAAGGAAAGAAGTTCCAAGATCGGTCTCGTTTTCTTCGGTCCTAGGAAAGGACGATACCGAGATAAAGCTGTGCGGAGGGGAGAGATGGCAAAAATTCCCAAAGAAATGACGCAGAGAAAAGACGTCGAGAAAGAACGGAACGAAAAACAGAGCCGCGTCTCAAAAGGGTCGTACACGGTTCAAGAGTTGAGAAAGTTGCCGGTGGAATCAAGCTTGAAACCACAGGCCGTTCTCTTGGACGTGTTCAACCGTGAGTCCTGAACGAGTCAGAAGGATTGCGAGCGCCAACGTGTCACATTTTCGCATAATCTTCGCATTCCTTTTAACGATGCGGCCGCGGCATGATGCGAGACCGGCTGGAAAACCACGACGACGTCCCGTCAGCTTTGCTTCGAGGTGTCACGGCTTTTTCGTATCGTGTCTCGTGCCTGCTTCTTCATGACGCATTCCGAAAATTTCATTCTGCGATTCTCGACGTTTCGGGAATTAAAATGGCATAAACCAGAAAATTAGTTGCATCGTTCAATGCCAACGGCAACATTTTATAGTCCACAAAGGGCGACTTACTCGTTCATAGATACTTGCTTGCTTTAAAATAAATTTAGCGCGGATCCTAACTTAAATCATAACACAAGAATTGGTTAAACTTCTCCTGAGGGAACCAGAAATTTTTAACTTCTCTGTATACAGTCCTGTAGATTTTGACTAGAAAATGCCGGAAATTTAAGTTTCAATCTTAGGAATCAACTGGTGGAAAAGTTATGCGCGTTTAAAGTTCAGCGATTTTCACCGTTTTCGATAGGTATAGCTGCCGCCATACCGATCAGTGAACGTCGCGCGTTGTTTAAAGAGCGGAGCCGCTAGATGGCAGCATGCGGTGATGTTGATAAAATAAAATGAAATTTGTTGCTAAGAAAAGTAATCAAGTACAATTTCGTTTCTTTATCTGTAATCTTGATGGCTGTAGCCGTTGCGTTCACCGGAATATTAGCCAACTTTACAGACTGTAAAGTACACACACTAAAAGGCACTATTACCACAGTAAAAGTATAGTAAAGATGCATGCACCTTTCAAAAGAAATTGAGCTAGAAAGCTCGTAAAATACTTCAACTTTGCTAATTAACATTTTATGTATGAAACACGAAATTCATTATAAACCAGGTAGTTGGATCAAGGCGACTGCACCCTAAAACATACCTGTGTGTATATGTGTGTGATAGAAATCAACATAAATTTTCAATGAATGGAGATAAAAATATAGTAGTTTACGAGCATGTGTGCGCAATCAGACACTAAGGGAAAGGGTGAATTTCCGGGGATGTTGCGGCTGCACTGCGAAATCGTAAAAGATTCATGGCGTGGCGGTTCCTTTCCGGACGGGGCGGTCAATGCGGTATCTCGTTTACAGGAGGTCCGCGAGTGCCTTTTTTACAGTCTTAAACGCTTTGTTCACCTTAACGAGAATAGGAAAAGGGACATTTAAATGTTCCCCGCGAGGTAACGCCCCCGCGCGAACGAACGTTTCAACTTCCGCGAAACTCGTCGTTCCAATTCAACCTCCACCCCCACCCCCACCCCCTTTCCCCGTCCCAAACAATGCTCCTGGCTCTTTCGAAAGTTTCAGCGAGCCGAGGTTAGCACATTCTGCGATCCACGTAATCGCGGGGAACCGCGCTTTCAGAGTAGTCGAAAACGCGGATGATCTCCAATTTCCTTGCGTAGCGCTGGCGAATATGTGTCTGATGAGGGATAAAGTTTCAACTAATAACTTTATCTAAATTTCGATCGGGCACACTCTCCGGGCTCCGTTGTTGCAGATGTTCCGTGACGCGTAATTTTGGAAAAATAGTGTCAGGCCGGCCCGTGAGTCCGTGTGCGGTTTTGGGAAATGAGAAAAAGAAACTTCCTTGAATCCCGCTAAGGTGGACAATTTTTACGATTCTACGGCGGTCGTGGCGAGACCTGTTCAAATTTTTATTCGACAGTGTTCTTTTACGTGTTTTTGAACCCGCTTTTTTTAGAGCAACGTTGATCTTTCTATTGAAGAAAACTTTCTAGAAAACTTCATTTGTTAATCGGACTGCATACATTTTCACTGCGTACTTACGCTTCTATAAAATTTTGTAAATATAATACTCATATAAATGTCACCCCCAAATTTTAACTAATTAGACCCTGCATGGCTCCTAGATTATTGCAATATCGATCAATATTAATGTGGAAATTTAGGGATTTTGTATGTAATGAGATATTATACGAAGCACGGTAAATTAAGGGGATTTTAGGTCATCATCTGTCTAGTTACGAAATTGCCCGTAAAACAACACCCTCAAAATTCACAATTTTTGTCCATTTGATAAACACAGACTTATTAATTTTTGTTTGGGAATTATTTGTCGAATTCAATTGATTTTTATTTATATCTAGAAGAGTAAGTTTCAATTCGAAACTCAAATCATAAAAATTAACCCTGTTAAACACACTTGAAACAACGATTAAAAATCTGGTTCACCTCCCATTTTATTGTTAACGTCAGCTTTGAAAATACGGCTTTCCATTATCTTCTTATTTCTCTCTACGTCGTAAAGTCGACAATTCTTATAACCCAAGAGTATCTAATCTTGCTTTATTAAGCTAACAAAGAAGCCCTTATAAAGAAGCATCCGAGTATAATGTATAAAGTGGTTAAACCCATGAATGTAAAATATATCAAGTCTTAGCTGCTCCATAAGTTTATACTGAAAAAAGAGAAAATTATGTAATATTATAAAAACATTGTGATGCAGAAAATCCTCTATTATTCTCCTCGTTTTTAACAGAGCTTGTGTTGTCTTAATTAATATCTCAAGAATCAAAATAAAATACAGAAGTGAATTTTACAGCTGTTTGTATCCCAACGTATTAAAATCATTGAAAATGGAATTTCTTTCGGGCTTTGTAAATTACGCAAAAGAAATTAAAATTTCGAACACAGAACAGCGATCTGATTACGTACAATGAAGTCCGCTAATTGTACAGGAGTCGAGCATCCGTTAATCGGAACCGCAAAATATTTTCGCAACGATTAATTATAAATACGGCAAACAGTTCAAACGGAGGGAATTGATACATAATTTACCTGGCGCGGAGCGATTCCGCATTTATCTTCAAAGTTCCTCAGAAAAGAATCCAACGGCGAGCTGACGGAAATTGCATTGCCGGAAGCGGTACGAAACTGCTTCATAACCAGCTAGGGTAGAAGGAGAAATCACCTCTGCTGAAACCGAACTGGCCCCGCGAATATCTGAAAATTAAATTTACCCCGTTGCTCTTTCGACTGGAAATCTTCCCTGCGATACGTATAACGTTCCGATGCTGTCCACCGACGGCTACAGATACATATATACGTATATAGATATATATTGTATATATATTCAACGTTCCACGACTTTGTGAGAAAGTCTACAATAAGATTACGAAAAAGTCAAAGACGTTCGATCTATTTTTAATGGACGTATCTCTTCCTTGAAGAGAATCGACGTTTTGATAACGGATCCGCTTTCTGACGAATCGTATCTGAAATTTGCACGAAGAAATACCGAATTCAATCTTTTGTGTTCCAAAGATATTTTTCTGAATGTATCATTTAAAACTGGCTACTTAATTCGGCTGTCTGTCTGCTTAATAAATTATTTAACAGTTTCGACTTTCTATCTGCTTAAAACATTGCATCACTTATTTTATATCTGCCATTACTTCACAGACTGTGGTGAATCTATAATGTACAGTCAGAGAGTTCTTAAACAATTTTAATCGTGAACCAAATTGACTGAAATTTTTTAATAAATTTTTCGAAGTAGTAACACTTAATCTACGTTCGGTGTGCGGAAGTTCCATGTTACAGTAAAGTTTATAAAAGCTTAAGAGTTAAGTTAAAGTTTCGAAAAATATATATTTGCGAGTTGTTTGCCACCTCCAGTAGCAAAGAAAACGGTACTGGCTTAAATTAGAATACAAGAACAGCACGCTGGAAATTTCGTTACGCGAAGCCAAGAAAAGCAGCCTCCGGTTCACGCGAACACTAATTGTAAGGGTGTAAAATCGCAACAAGGACACGACCCAAGAGAATTTGCAACTGAATCGTGAACATGCATACGTCGTTACTGTAGCTGTGCAACTTCACGATCTCATTTGTACGTCTTTACACTCGATTAAGAATGTCTACCCTCTCTTAAATGATTAAATACGTACACAAACGGTAAAAGCAGAATTATTTTTGGGAACTTTTTTCAATATATAAATACACGTTTTATCGAATAATCGTTATTACCATTAGAAAATTGTTTTAGCAGCAATTTCTGAACATTTCACTGAACAATTTCAAAAAATGCTACTACTGGTTTTGCGCTTTTGCTGGTTTGGAGTTCTTCGCAGGTCGATTTTTCGATGAAGTTGGTGTGACGGGGACGCCGAATGAAAAGCGAAATGTACACGCGATGATTGGTCAATTATTTCCTGGAGGTGAACAGCGACAATTCCTCGAGGACGAATCGGTCGCGGGACAGTTCGACCTAATTAAGGGACCGATTCCGAGAACTGGCCGTGTCGATCGCTCAGGGTGTCTCGCAGGGGCCGCGGTTTATGACAGCATTGTTCCGCGGGACGGTAGATGTCTAACGGTGCATCGAAACTGGTACACGAGTTAATTGCGACTCACTCGTCGTTTCGCTTATACATAGAACAATACGCCGGTTTTACCAAATGTGAAATATCATGTGTCAACTACGGAACTTTATGGAAATTCCCATTTCAAGGACGAACTGACCAAAACAGAAACTGCATAAACCCGCGTGCACAGTTCTGCACAATTGCACCCAAAAATATTTCGTTTTTAATACTAAATTTGTGGAGCACTAAAAGTGACTATTTTACATTCATGAAAATAACAAAAATTTATTTACTCTGACTTTCAGTGGTTTCCAATATAATGCTAAAATTATTTACTCTCAATTATTCTGGACCACTCATAATGTCCATTCGCCTGTATTTCAATTTTTATTGCAGTTGGACATTTTTGTTTTCCGAATATACAGTGGATCCAAGAAGTAATATTAATCATTGACAACGATCGATCTTTTAGGAATGAATTCTGAAAATTTATGACCCTGTTATATAAATGCCTGCCGGTGACTTAATAATTGTTACGTTTTATAGAATAAGTTCGGGAATATTTAGTTTTAGTAATATTGTCCAGTATCGTCGAACTTTGAAAAACGACATGGCAGAGAGCGTATTTTATGATTGTTTTGGCAGCAGATTGTCCGAGCTATTTTATACTCGTGGAGTTTATGACTGTGTTAGAAGCTGAATGACACTTTCACAAGCACTATGCTCTCTCCTAGATGAGCCCGAAGAGATGCCAGTCGCTGAGTCATGTATTATACAAGTCATCAGGCATGTATAGTAGAATTGATTATTTAGCGTAATTTCTTCAATTATTCAAGGACCGCACAAATAGTCTGACTACACGGAATTGTGCCGTATAGTCGAATGAATTATAAACAGACACTTTGTCGTGACCTATTGAACTAACCACGAATGTGCGAAACATTTTTCCTACAAACAATCATTAGAAATTACAGCTGGATAAAAAATTAATCTTGAAATTTTGCTTATTTCTTTTCCTAGACTGCGAATTTTATGAATTTATGACAAATATAGGTGCAAATTTGGAACGGTAGAAACACAAACAACTGGAGAGTATGTCTTTTGCAATTGTCTACTAATCAGTTTCAATTGATCATTTTTATAGGATCTAAACCATATTTTCTTTCCAGAAGAAGACGGTTAAAAGTCGTAAAATAGACTAAATTAAACAATTGCGCTTTTATGAATAACAACAACGTAAACAAACGTATCAATCATTAATACCCACGAAGTCGGTGATGACAAACCAGGCCACGGAATAAACAGACAGAGACACATCGGTGACGGTGCAGTTAAACGCGGGGTGACATAATATGCTAATACATTATTATCGTAATCTGGTGTGTGAAATAATTACATTTAGTGTCAGTACGGTTTGAAATAGACTGCGAAAGATTTAATCTGTATTTAACAGTAATTATGTATTCCACAAAGAGATAATAATTCGGATGATACCGATTTATTGACCAGTATTGCGCGTCATCAATTAATTAAGTTCGACACATAATGCGTCAATAATTGCTACAAATTGGATGTAGCAGTACGATAAAAGTCATCTAGCATCGATAAAATCAGGTTCGCATATTTCGATGGTAGAATCCGGCGGCTGGAGGGTTCTCCGCAGAGTTAGGCGTTGACGTGTCATTATGTTACAGTCCGATTACGTCAGTCAAGCGTTCCTAAAGCAGATAATCGCCATTTGTCAAGATAAGTAGTTGCGGTCAGTCATATTGCGTCGAACACGGCCGCAAGCACCTTGTACACCCCTTTCCGTATTACCTTGTAATTGTCTAATTGCCCAAGACACCGTTACATCAGTGCTAATTACGAAGTCGAACCCACAACAATTAACCGGAGAACTCGATTGTTTTTTGGTACATAAAATTAAGTTACAAGGCATGTAATAGAAAATACGTCTTAAACAGAAAATTATTATAACTCTTTAAACCATTTATTAGGACTATTTAATAGAAATTATTTATTTAAAATGTGCCAATAAATAATTCGCTAGTTTTCGAAAGAACTATACCCAACACTAAAGGAAAATTTTCATTGACAAATTAATTCATGGAACATTTAAAATTTCATGATATGTTTAAAAATGTCGCGCAAGTGGTCATTTCCATTTTAACGTATCCAGCATTGCAAATTGAATATTCTGTAACCGTTAAGAGAACAATAACGTTAACAACGAATATTTCGTGGATAGTAATGAAGATAATTTTTTAATACGAAAAATGATAATCCTGCTCCGCAACATACCCCTTACTTATTTTGCTTTATGGCGTACGCAATTATTACCCGTGTGGCCGGCACGAAATAAATGCTACACCCCCTATTGGAGAACGGATCCTGCCGGAATAATAAAGATGAAAAATAATTTGACAAATTAATCGAACGCGGAGCAGTCCAATATTTTTCCAGATCTATTTGCAACGAAATTGGAATGCTCGGAATATCCTCTACTTTTCCACGCTCGTTGGCATTTCCCGGCTTTCCAATGCCAGGCTTTAATTTTAAATTACACAGTATCTGCTTCAGAGAAAAATAATTCCCAACGGCAAATACGCGCGCGCACAGATACACACACATATGCGAAATCGCGATTCATGTGATCCGAATATGTTACCCGACAATGACGCAAAATGTTTCGGCTCTACCGCACGCGTGTTTAATAAATGGACTGAATAAATAAATTTCAGCTGAAATATGCGCAATCATAGCCGGCGATTTTACTGCCACGTCTACTTTAAAACGAAACCGAGATGCCTGTTAATCAATAACTAAAAGCCGCCTATACGTGAAATTTCATTTCTCCATTTGTGTAATTTTCATTCTCCATTGTGTCCATTTATGAGAGAAACAGAAATTTCAGTCAGTATCAACATATAACAATAGCATCAACTTTTATTTTGCATGAAGTAGCGCATCAGTGTTATTCAGATGAGTTGTTATAAAAATTAAATCAAGGACGAAAACTAATAATTCCATTTAAATTGATAGTCGGGACGTTTCATTAATATTCGATGAAATTTCAAATAACTAGTTAATGAGGGTATTTATTATCGAAATTAGATCAGAGACGAGCGAATTTAAGCGGTGCGTATGATAATATATGTACCTAATGACGCTCATTATTATGTGTATATTTTATTGTTATGCAAGTGTTATTGCGTCCGGTCCATTTTCATCAGTAAGAGCTTGCAAACTCCATTAGCCAACATTCTATAAAAGGAGTGGTGAATAATAAATTCATTGTTAACCGAAACCTGATCCGCATCGAACGATATTTATTTACGTTTTTCTGCATTTTAAAATATCCCAAAGTTTTGAAGCAGCGCATGTGACTTACGCTAATTAAATTCAAACGACTGTAGATAAATAACGTTCTGAGTTATTTAATGCTTCCGACCTGTGGAGATTGCGAACTGCCTGGTATTGGTTACGGAAATCCTAAATTTCGTGAACTTATATGGGACGTAGAGCGTCCCGAATGTATTTGATACGGGTTGCGTGGGAATTGGAAAAGACATAACGTACGGTGTTCTGGATCGAGACAAGTTTTAACTGTTCGACGTGGATTTGAGGAATTCCGAAATTTCTGGTGTTCCTCGAAATACAAAGCAACCGGGGATGCTTGGAAACGACGGCGAACTTCTGTAAATTGTCTGAAACATTAATAACGTTCTGAAGTGGACAATTAAATTGATATTGATCTCGCGCGGGTCAGCGGAAATTACTTCGAACTATTCTATCATTCGACCTTCCATTAATTCGATTAGCTTCCTTAAATTCCAAACTAGTCCATAATTTGCAGCGTGACGTCATTGTACTCGAATACCAAGTGGAATAAATATGTCCTTCGTAGGAAAAAAGAATCGATGCTACCATCAAATATTTTATAAATTTTTAAATATTTTTCACGAGCCCTCATTCTAATCTGAATTTACTCCTGAAGATTTCTAACATATATCGAACAGTAGAAATCTTATTCCAAAATTAATTAATTGTATTCACTAAATCGTATTTCCTAAATATGAACGATGTGTTTTGAACAAATTAATACTAAAAAATAAAGAGTAATGAATAATTATTGGCACTTTCAGACAGAATCTGAATTACTCGATTGAATAAACTGTATAAATTGTATATTATTGTTGAATAGCACTCGGTATTTGCTGTGAATGGTGCAGTATACAAATTATGAAGTAATAAGATTATTTCATAAAATCAGAAGTCAATAAATAAACGATGTGCAATTTAGTATGTTGATGCAGTTCGAGTAAATTCTATTATTTCCAATGATACAGCTTCCCCATTTCGAATGTTACAAATTCACAAATATTACAGAATTGTTATCGCTGTTTGCATCATTAGCTGTGTGAAAATCAGAGTTGTGTAATATAAATTAGTGTACTCCGCTGTGCTTTACGCTGGATGCAAACTGTGTTTTCATGAATTAAGGTATTAATAAAGTTATAATGCCACTAATTGCTGGTGTATTTGCTCCTAACTTCACGAGCCACGTACAAATTTATTTTTGATTAACGGTACACATATAGTGACGTAAATTTCATGTTGTACATACAGGATGTTTCCAAAATTGTAACGTATCCACTCGACAGAACCTCTTACATAAAAATAAATAGAATACCAATTTCCGTGATCTGGACATTTTTTTTGCTAGTATTCTAAAAACAAAATATTCTAGGAAAACTGTATCACGATTTCTGAAACACCCTGTACGCGAGATTGCTGAGCAAACGACTTTTGCATACATTAAAAGTTGGAAATCTACTTCACGAAATAGCAAAACATTTTCTGCCTTCCTACGAGTTATGAAGAAATTTCTGGGATTTCACTTCGAGTAAGAAATTATAAACGAACATGTACTCAACCTCGACATTCTAAAGGTTCAAAGGTCTCTTAGAACTCAGCCATAAGCAGCTGGTATAGTTTTCCCTCTTAATGTTTACTATTTAACGATGGAAGTTAAAGTCACTTACACTTGACTTTAAATATGTCACGCTAAAAATAATGTATTCGTAAACATTAATTATCCGGGCTAAAGATCGTTCCAGATATTTATACCATTACAGTAGTCAGGCATAGCAAGAGACAACTTTTCAGGATTCAATTTACGTGATTTAGTCTACTGATTACAACTATGCATTTCAGTCGCTATTTCAGAACGAACATTTCATATTTCGATTCTACGATAGAATTATTTACTCCGTGGCGGATATTAAATTTCTACTCTATCGACTGTCCTCCTTCTAGTTGTTGCCATTTATTAAATTATGGACACTGTATTATAATATTTTCCCTGTTACTTCCTTTAGTAAGTATTGATTACACACTATATAACAAATATAATATATAGTACTACAGGTCTAAAAAAATATATTTATTAAAGTGATAATCTGTTGAAATAATAATTGTATGAAAAAAAGTTTGGAAAAAGTCAATAGTGAAATATTATTTGTTTAAGATCCAATATTCCCATGTGTGCATTACCCATGAATATAATTTAATTTTTTATAAAAACATTTATCTATAAATCCTTCAATAAAGCCCGAAAGAAGATTTCTATTTTAAGGGCTGTTTGCAGCTGCATGCAACAAAATTTTGCGAGAATCGACGCACACGACTGGTGCAGCGTTCCCTGTCAGTAGTTTCCACAACAATGCGGTATTTATGGTTTGTCCCGAAGAATACAGTCATGATTCAGAGTATCATTCTTCAAGTTTAGCCTGTCCCCAAAGTATTCACAATCTCCTCGAGAAGTTCCGCGGTGGGGGCGGGGGAAAAAATAGGACAGGGGTGAGACAAGCGAGAGAAATGCATTCCCACCTGACCATTTATCACTCCTTTCTGTTCCAGGATTGTTCGAGACGGACGGCGTGCTGATTCCTAGCACGATGTGCGACCTCGAGTTTGTCAGTTCACAGTCAACGCCGCAGTACGGACGATTCTACTCGCCACGGTACCCGTCCTCTTACCCAAAGAACATCCGGTGCTCGTACCTCTTCCGGGCAAGGTAACTAGGCTGACCTACTATTAAGCTCGCAAACTGATCCCGACATAATCCATATATAATGCATCCTGAGACCAATCTCGAGTCACGCCATATATCTAACGTTCTCGCGCATTTAACGGCTCCAATCCGTAATCCGGTTGCCAGTTAATTAACATCCGAGCCGCGATATCTTCGTCTTCGTGTCTTAGATAAAGATCCTCGGCACGACCTCAAATTGTTCTTGACTGATCACTCGTATACTATTTGTCTTGTGCCAGAACTTCAACGCATCACAGGCTGATGATACTTCGATGGGACTTCGATGTTTTACATGTTGACAGCCGTGGCAATACTTGTGGCTAGTTCTAATATAATCTGTATTATTAAATTTTGTCGTCTATCCAAATTTTTTAACACTACCGAGCACTAAATTTAAATTCATTTGGATTTTGTGCGATTTTTATTATAATGTGTCCTTAAATATAAAATCTATAGAATGTAGAATAAATTCAATAATTGTAAAATACAAAGTCTGGGAACAGTCATTTGACTGGTAATGGTAGGTTTAGCATTAAAAATGGTATTTCAAGGCACAACAGATAATCGTAAGAAGTAGAAAACAATTATACAATTTAAAAAATATGTTAGACATATTACTTCGTCCGCTAGTTCATAAAATGCTTACATTTCTAATTTGACAGTCTATCGTATGATAAAATCGATATGGAAAACAAATAGAAAAGCCGAAAGTTGAGATTGTTGAAATCTGCCTGGCAATACTAAACTCTATTTAAATAGCCATTTCTCGTGGACATAAATTTGTTACGGAGCTCGACAGTTCTCTCTTGTCACTACAAATTTTCCGGTTTCCTGACCGACGCGTAACTTTCCTTGTTTCTCATCTCCGCTCCTTGTTACGTTGATTGTCGAAAGTTTATGCCGGGGTCTGCTGAGCGTTTTCGTTATAACCGCATAAAAGGCCGGACGGAGTGAAAAAGAGGGGCGAGATGTTGGCACGGGGATGCCGGAAGTGCTGGTATTCTTAAGGCCGGATCTTTGAAATAACTGTGCGACTACGTGGTAAAAGACGCTGATAGATGATGCTGGCCCCGGTATGTAGTTCACAAAAGCCGCGAGAGGTGGATCTTGGAACTTTGTAGTTCTTGGATTGTTCCTTGCGTCAATTATTCAGCAAACATTCACCCCTGATCTGCTTATACCTGCCACTTTTGATACTTGTCTTATAATTACATTGCAAATAAACTGATAAGCAGACTGCGGGTTTTATGAATTTGTTGTAATCATGGGATGGTATCATTTAAAACAATAAAGAGATTAAATAAAGACTGTCAGCCTCAGTGTTATTCAGCGACATAGACAAGTGGGTCCAATGGGTCTAAGACCGATCGGTAACGAGTCGTGGTGTCGGGATACTGACCAGATTCTCTCGTCGGTGATGGAACTAAGAACGTGGAACTATTAATGATCTGAAATACTATCATCGCTAAAAGTTCCACTATCGACGAGATACTCGTTGGTCATTACAAAATGTTATGAAAGGGAATGGCGAAGGGAAAGCTCAAGCCAGCACCGATACCAGACGTGAACTCAAGGAGAGCGATGGCCAAAAGAAGAGTTCACACGATGTCCCATTTACTCCAGCGACCACCTGTCACCAGACAACGAGGCGACTCGGTTGGAAGTACAACAGAGAGGACTTTACACTATGCAGTGTTACACGGCGAACAGATCTCTCAACCATCCACTCAATGAATTTACTCCGAATACCGATACCAACCAGTCTGGTACATACAAGCAAGGTTCGACACAGCAGAAGGCTGTGTCATAATTTAAAAAATGAGCCGAACAAAGTGAAGTTAAATTAAATTCAAATAAACTACATTAAATTAAATTAAGAGAAGTTAAGTCACTGGTCAGTTACAGGTCAGTAAGAGGTTAGTCAATGGTCAGTCAGTGGTCAGTCAGTGGTCAGTCAGTGGTCAGCCAGTGGTCAGCCATTGGTCATACCCAGGTCCCCCTGGTCCTCCTGGTTCCAGAGTTCGACCGCTTCCGCCGGAGTCCGCGACCCGTCTGACTGACTGACTGAGAGTGCTCGTCTAGTTCAGGCGCACCTGCGCAGTGATGTGAAACTCTCCCCACTTCATCTAATTGTGATAAACGTGATAGTAATTATTGATATATTTATTATTTCTGGCTGTTTAACACGTTGACTGTCATGTCACCCATATGTGGGTGACGGAACTATTTGTCCAAGTTTTAAAATGAATTTTTACGCTAATATATTAATCGTACCAAATTTTATTAGGATCTGTAAAATGCCAGAAAGGTGGAGGACTACTCCATGTCATACATATAATTTTTTTCAATTTTTATTTCATTAAATAACCTACATTGATTTGATGGAATTGTTTAGGTTTCTAGTTTGGCAGTCAAAGTGTTAATGTTTGTAACAATTCCTTTTCCAAGGATGCCGACGAGCACTCCCTTGACCATCTTGCCATCTAATTGTCTACAGTAGAATCTCGATCTAACTCTTGATCTTACTCTGTTTTCAACATATTTCAGTTCTCACAGATCGATTGTTGAAACAATTATGCATAAAAAAAGTGTAAACGAAATATTAATCGTTTCTTACTCCGGCCAGAATATATCCTAGAGGGCATAAGAAAACACCGAATTATTCGAGTGACACAATCTCCCGTAAGGCTGGCAGTCTTTAACAATATCTCGTCGGTTATACTAAAATCTGAATACATATAATATATCCAATTGATTAAAATGTTCAGAGAAATCTATGTTATCGATATCAGCGCGTGCTTGTGGTGCCACCTGGCGGCTGCACACGTTAGACCCCGCGCGATGCTTCACTACATACCAACATGGCGGCGCCCTTACTTGGCAAAAACTGTGAAAAATCGAACTTCAAATACGCATAACTTTGGAACCAGTCGATTCCTAAGATTAAAACTTGAATTTTCGGAATTTTCTCGCCAAAATCTACAGGATTATGTGAAATAAAGTAAAAAAATTTCTGGTTTCCTCAGTTGAAGTTTAACCAAAATATATAACAATAAATTAATTTCATTCCTTTGAGTCATAATTAATATCAATTTTTCGAAAATTTTTTAAATTGTCTAATTAATTATTCATATAGATTGCAACGTACTTGAATTTAGCAAGAATATGTATAAGTAGAAATGCATTTATTGTGGAAGGACCATGTACAAATCATTATTTCTAATGGTGACTCGTGTGCTGTAAGAAGGTCATCCGTGCGCAGTAAATTTAACCGGGGCGCGAAGCCAATATGCAGATATGATTTCCGTAGTATTGTGGCTTCCGCTTAATTGCAGTAATTGTATCAAAGTTGCGTTTGCACTTCAGTATGCCCAGCATTTACAGCGGCGGTGCGACGCTCGGCGCATAACTATAAACCTGACGAATGCGCGCGTATCCACGCATGCACATTCCGTTCGGTGCGCATTTGTAGCTGTCATAACATTAACACCATAAACCGTTCCGATACTCGTTTCGCCGTTAATTAATCAGCTTATAGACACGTTTAAAGAAATCCGATGCATATGCAAATATCGCCGGTATCGCTATATTAAAATGATTAAAGGTTCATTTGCTAAATTAATTTAACACGTGCGATATTGCTCAAAGCATACCGCGCACTACGCTTCCCGAATAAGTGAATTAAATCTGATCATATTATATGTTATTTGATTAATTAAAAATGGAGAGAATCCAGAAAATTGTTGCGTGGCTTGATAGTATTTATTTTATTCTTACAAAAGAACAGAAATATCCGATGTCATATTATATTTCATTTATTTGATATGTACGGAATAAAAATTCGTCGTTTTTCATTTTTAATATTTATTGTTCTTTTTGCAAAATTTATTTTCATTTTTGCTGCACACAGAAAATTGTTTGTGCTGAAATATTTGCGATCTTATTAATAAAACAATGGATTACCCATTCGTGTATATAATATATGTGTATGCGTATAAATAATACTTGATATATTTATCTTATTTTTAAATTTATTTTTACTAAATTCTTTATCAAACATCGATGTTACAAATAATATTTATTATGCTGTTATATTGTTACAGATTAAAGGAGAGGATTCGATTAGTTTTCGAGGAAATCTTTCTACAAAAAGGAGACTTAAGGTGAGTTTTTAAATTATTGATTATATTAGAGTAGCCAAAAAAGCTACGAAAGAAAATGTAAACTGCAAATTCATTGCTGTAAAGAAACAAAATAAGAAACAAAAAAACTATAATTTTATTTTCTATAATGGATGTGATTGTGTTAAGGAAGATGTATGAAACAAATTTGAGTAAAAACATAAACAGACATAGATTTATGGCTTTTCTCCTATTTTTGTGTAATGCATTCAGTACCGAGTTTATGTTTACTTCTTACGTAAAGTACAGCGGAGAATTTTATTCGAAACAAAATTTGCTCGACTGTGATACGTGTATGTCACGGTATGTTGAATTAAGGAGTTCGCTTGTATGTATATCCATCCCATATCCCGTGCAGAAATTGAGTTCAGCAAGTTTTAAAACAGGCGGAGAGGGAGAGGAAGTAAAGGAGAAAGATTTAACATAGAGGATCAAAGACATGAACTCACAAAGTATGGTCCCGACCTTTTCCGACGCGGTAAAGAAAGCACCATGAAATGAACTATGGTCGAGGACCGCCGATTTATAACTTACAAAACTATGTCGCGTCAAAAGGCGCGCGTTGCAAAATGCGATATGATCGGAATAAAATGCCGAGCGCGGAATTTATGAAATTTCTTCCGACTTCGAGCCGCACGTGCAAAACTTCTCGCGTGAATGAACGCGAAGACTTTGCATTCGAAAATTGCATGTTTGATCGCATTTACCGAAATGGGATTTTGTCGTCTTAAATCCTTGGTAAAGAGAACAGGAAGAACAATCGAGTCAGAAATAATTTTAAAAATTACTTTCCACAATTAATATACTCTAACCGCAATAAATTCTTTACTGAATAATCATAGTGTGACCCAAAAGTCATTAGACCAGTTTAAAATAATTGATTTTATAAAAATTCACACTTTTATAAAGAAATTCGAATTTTATATGATCTCGAGACCTCTGATCCACCCTGTACATTACGTTTTTAAATATGATGGTAAATGTAACACGTTCGAAATGTTAGTGTTCCGTGAGCACATAATTAATTGTTTCAAGATAATGGCTTAAGCAGATGCATTATAGAAGCGTTTATACCGATTTTGTATCCTTAGATGCGCCATTATAGTGGATGTAACGTTAACCAGTTATCCGAGAGAGGTATTTTCTGCCTCGGAGACGATCGTAATCCAATTTAACACTAATTGTGAGATCAATTTAGTACCTAGCAATTTAATACGTCGACTGGTATTTTAGACAGAATTGCTGACGGTAATACACCGTCTAATAAGAACGTAAAACATAATAACAATGGAATCATTTCTGGAGTCTTACCTCCGTGACCCATCAATTTCGATCGAACGACTACGGCCGTAATTAAACAATTTAATTACTGCGGTGGTTGCCTGTGAAAGTTTAACGTTCGCCGTTTTCCTGTAGTGTGTGATAAATTTTAGAAGACCGATGTGGCCCCGTATGAAAGCCACGGTCTACGTCAGTTGTGTGCTTCTATTCGGTTAATTGTGAATTACGACGCCTGTCGGTTATTAACGTTTACGAGTTAACGAGGCACGATAACGAGTAGCAAGATCGCGAGTGCCGCCGGGACGAAACTTTTCTATTTAAAAGTTCTACCGAGCCCGAACATTGTATTCGTTACAGTTCGATGGTACCTCACCTTTCCTTCTCCCTCTCCCATCGACCAAGGGACCAAGGCTTTAGTTGGATTAAACACGCAATGGAGATTTGCGTGCACGATAAACTTCCCGGGATTAATATTTTTTCCATTCAATCGTTTATTTAAACTTTAATGGGATCTAAACAAGGTAACGCTAAAGAGCCGTAAAGTTACCCGTGCACCTTGATGTCTTTACGTTTAAGCAAGTGCCTGGAACCCTTGGTCAGGGATTTGCTGATATACCGCCGGTCATAAACAAAATTTATAGCGCATACGAATTCGAGGATATTTCATTGCAACGCGATTTTGAATGATTTATTCAAATACCGCCAGTAATTAGCGAAATTTGTGATGTTTACGAAATCGATGTTTGTTTATTTAATATTCTAGTTGATTGTAATGTGATTTTGAATTGTTTATTAGCGTGCTGCCAGTCAGAAACTAAATTTACAACACGCACGAATTTGCCAGATGATTGATTATTCGATATTTTATTTGACTGTAACGTGATTTTGAATTATTTATTAATTAACAGCCAGACCAATACTTATTTATTTACTGTTCTATTTTATCGTAACGTGACTTTGAATTCTTTACTAACACAGCGCCAGTCTTGAATAAAATTCACAGTGCATATGAATTTTAGTTCGACGGCTGTTTATACATTCCATGTTACATCGACGTGATTTTGAATTATTTATTAATATCACTGTTTATAGCTTCAAGTAACTAGTCGATTTTCCATACGAATTGCTGCGTGTCCTGGGGATATTAACAGTTTATTGTGTTCCATAAGCTTATCTTCCCTTCATTAGTGCATGCTCACGCATTGAACCAGCTTATTTTTTCATATCATTGAATTTTCAAGCAACGCCACTTTGTGTGAGATAGTAATTTCAGTTTCGGCTTTGATCGATGCCTCCTGCAGAAGCAAAAGCGTAGCAGATATTCCAGGCAATTTTTATTGATATCCTTCGTATAAAAACATAGTAGCCACTTCAGGTGGAAACAATTTCACAGTGCACCCCCGCACCTAGCTTTATGGCCTAGATACGTTCCGGAAAAGTTGGCCGTAAAACGAAAAAGTGCCGTTTAATTAACAAAGGCCGTTATAGCGAAATGCCGTATAAAGAGCGGCCGTGTAGCGAGGTATGGGTGTATTTATTTCTTTCCCTAATAATTGTAATGCGTTGAAAATAATACAGCAGTTTCAACAAATTTACCGCGCAAGTAAATGTAGCACACTACTCATCACCAAATTAGTTTCTGCTGGTAACATCATGTTACCCAACTATGGATGATACGATAGTCAAAGTTATAAATTCTGTGCGAGTCAATTTCCCAAAATCTACTGTGTCTGCGTAAACGTCTGCAGAGCAGACAGAAATAAATACACCTTTGTATTTATCAACAGCGATGATGACACAGATTGACACAGAAGCGAACCGAGACTGTACGAAACAATCGTGAAATCGCGCTCTCCCCGTAATAGCGTTATGTTAATAGAGCAACGCGATTATACAGACCGTTTCGCTGCATATCACTTCTCCACAAATATTATGGTGGCGCATTTCACTTAGGATATTACGGGTGGCGAAATGTTGCGTAAATATATATACCGCGCGCTCGAGCTAGAACCCGGGCAACGGGGAAAGGGCGTAAACTAAAATGAACGACTAAACTAATCAGAGTTGTCCAAATGTTTGCGAACCGGTAATAATGTCGACGACGAGGCACGACGACATCACCGCTAGTCGTCGACGTAGGCGTCATCATCGGTGTCGTGGAACTTTGATATAAAGCCACCTAAAGCTGACTCTGGCAGCTGGCGAACAATCGCGAGAGAAATCCTGCGAGGGCGGAGAACTGGTCCGGCATTCTTCCCTATTTCCCCTGCTCCTCCACCTTCCTTTTACCTCCCTTGGACAGATTCGTTCCCTTCGTCTTTACCCGCCCTTTCCCACGCTGTCTAACCAGTATCCTCGTAGAACAGCGATAATGTCAGCCATATATTAGTCCGATGTGCGAAATCGACCAGCAAGCTTCCCACGATAAGTGAAACTGTCCGGGTGCATCCTTAGGCGACGGACCAATCTATTTCGCCGGGAAAAATAAGCCCCGGATGATCGTCGTTTAATTCAACAAGCCGAGGCGGTGCCTGAAACCATGATTGTATCGTTTAATTCGACCAGCCGGTGCTGCGTCTGTAACCATAATTGCTGCTGGAATGATTCAACGGTCTTCTTTGAACCAATTCAGATTCTATGCCATCACTTACAAATTTGTTTCGGGGAAAATTCGTTCGTTTAAGGTTTCATTTTCGAGAAAAATAGAAATAGCATTCCCCCTAAGTAGAATCGGTTGGCCATGATCAGACGCGTGAGACGCCTATCTTCGAACTTATTTCGGAATCTTAAACGAGAAACATTATTCCTTTCTTTCCACTTATTTTTTCATGCAGATTCACCTGTTGATACATTCAAAGTTCCATAGATCATAACTTAAATAACTAAAATAATAATTTTACCTCAAGTAAGACTTCTAGTTCGATAATTTTCAGATAATTTTTATTAAGTTAACAAAAGCAATTTCCGCGTCGTGTTTTAAAGCGTTCGTTACACGCATACCGTTGTTACTTAACGAGATTTCCGGTTTTTCGTCAACGGGTTGACATCCAACGCTCTTATCAGCCATGAATCAAAGGTAAATCTTACGCTTCTTCAAACTTTACGGTCGCCAATATGTCAAACGTCTAATGCGTTCGATATTACGGACATAAATCTGTCATGTGGTAATGCTGAGGGCTCTGTTATAGTCCCTTTAAACAGGTTATCATGAATTCCCTCGTCTTTCGAAGTAGCTTCACAGGATAGCGCCGTAAAATCTCCCGGCTCGAGGATGTTAACCGTTTCGTAAACCGACGAAACAATCTGCATCATGATAAAATTTAATTCTATTACTTCATAAACATTCTCTCGCGCGAGAAGAAAAACTTCAGCGGCGTAGATTAAATTGTTTTAAATTATATTGCGATGCAATTATTCACCGTAACCCCGTTGGTCAAATGTTGCGTCTGCTATTTAAAACAAGTAATTATCGAATTGCTGTTTCGTTTGTATTTAAATAAAATACACAGTACGCCTTCATTAACATTCAATCAGAATGGTAATTTAGTAATGAATTAATAATAACGTATAATTTCATTTACGCGTTAATATCGTCCGTCTAATAGTTGATGAAACGATAAGAACTCTTTTCTATTTATTTTGTAAATTAATGTATCTCAAAATTTTTCTTCTTAATGATGAATATACATTTTTCTTTTAATTTTGTTGCGAAAAGCAATCGTAAAGATATAAGTACTTCATTTGAAAGTACAGCTAAATAGGTACAGCAAAAGCTCATTTTAGCCGGGTAAGAAAGACTATACCGATTTATCTAAATACCGTGGCTGTTCCCCTAATTCTGGAGAAGAATAATACCGGACACAGTGCCATTCTTTCATAGTGGCTCAGGAGCGGCAATAAAAACGTACGAATTTAACACGGCGCTTTAACCATCAACCGTTATTAACCTTACCACAATAGGCACTTGAAGTGACGGGAAACGTACTTTCACGGGAATTCTCTTTTCTTTTTTTTTTTAAATCCTGTAGTGCCGGGCTATACCTGACCCCTAAATCCTTTGAGCGTGGCACGGACCATGATTCTACTTAACCCACATAAAGTTCCTCTCTGCACGAAGACTTAGAGCTGGGAATGGTGATGGGGAGAGGTCGACTTGGGAAACAAGAGGTGCACGGAGACTTCCAGCTGCAGCGTGCAGGAGTTAATCCTTGATAAATCCTCAAACTCTGTCCTAATTCTGTATCGAGCTTCCTTAATTTCATTCCGCAGTTGACCTCTCTTCCTAGCTTTCGGAACCTTGAATCCGAATGAACACTATCGCCGTTTAAGTCGTCCCCATTGTGTCTAGCCAGGCAACTACGGCTCTACGTACACTCGTGAACATCAATCAAAATTCAACATCCGAGATTCGTTCCATTCGATTACACACGAATGCGATTGCTGCTCTGCTGCTCTCGGAAGACAAGGGGCCATGCAACATGCAAAACAGTATTTGTGCTTCAAATGCTGCAAACAATCCAGTTTCTTCGATGTAATTCTTCAGGATTTTTTCTATACCTCTATTGCACTTTTGGAAAATTAAACAATTTCTGCGACGGTATGAACATTTCATTTGCTTTGATGAAATCATTGAGAATTTTCTGAGCTTATAGTGAACTTGTAGAAAATTAGACAATTTTTGTGACGTTAGAAATATTTTATATTCTTTCATGATTTTTTATCAGCATCTATTTCATTGTTGGAAAATTAAAATATTTCGAGCTCTGACATTTTCAAAAATTACATAAGAGTAGACAGACAGATTGCACTCGATCGTCAAATGGCTCCGCGATACCGAAACGAATATAATTTTCGAGGCCGACGCAAGTAATGAACAACTTTGAAATCGTATTATGTTATTACGTAAGTCGGAATACGAAAACAAGACAGGGGAGAGAAAGAATGAAATATCGTCAAGAGCATAATCGGCTTTCACGCCGACAATATTTTGCCGACGTCTGGAGGATGGAACAAGTTTTCAGAATTCAGCTCGCACGCCTTACAGTATTGTTCATAAATACAATTTTCCATCAAGAATTTACGTGTACCTTTTGTTTAGTGGAAACAATATAGATTCTACTTCACTTTCCTTCGAACAATTTTCCTTTCTGCTCGAACCAAAAACAAACCATATAAAAATTCATCATCAACAAAGAATTATTCATATTTTTTAATGTTGATCAAATGATTCGGTGCACGTGTCATTTATTTTATGTACCACATTCTTCTTTTTTCTCTTTAATCTCTTTTTAATAAGGTTTTTAATTAATTAAATAATGATATCGAAATTTTCTTCCTTTCAATATTTGTAACCCATTCAAATTATTATGTTTCATTGCTTGTAGTACTAAAATTATATTGTTTAAACATTTTTTTCAAATCCCTCGCAAATCAATTTTGTCGTCTGATGTGCCTGAGATTTTTTACAGGACACCGGAAAATTTGTTCAAACGAATACATGGCGAGATAGATTGTTTTTCGAATTTACTTGAGTGTGCGCCCCTGTTAGAACCCGCGTAATATTTTACGAGCGTCCCGTAGTTCCGTTTTGCTTATATCGGCGGCGGCGTTGATTCATAGCCGATTCAAGCTGCAGCTACAAAAACCTGCAATTACTGCAACGCGAAAATTTGTGACTCTCAAATATTAGTTCGCCGGGAAGTGCATATTTTTTCCGTGTTTCGCGCACGACCTAATATCGCATCGTTACGAGTTTTCGGCTGAGCACAAACACTCTCCGACAAAGGATAATTGATTGAGTCCGTTTCACTGTTTCCGTTGAATCGATTAACCTAGCTGTGTTTCCGTTGGAATTAATGTTTTGTAGTCGGCGCAATGTTCTACGAATGTTCGTTTACCGCTAGCGGTGAAATGGACATTAAAATTTTAGAATGTTTTCATTCGGCTGTGTCCAATCTTTATGAAAACTCAAAATTGCCCGAAGCGGCCGGAACAAAACAGGAGCGCGAAATAGAAATTTAATTCTCCCGTTATGGTTTTTACCGGAGTCGAAATTGTAATTACAGCGAATCCAATTTTTTCTACAATTCTCTGCAACATTGTTGCGTGGCTACAAACTTCAAAATGTGGTTGGTAATTTCACTTTTTGCTTATTTCTAACTAATCAGAATTTCAGATTTACCGTGTATACCCGTATATTTCACCTTTTTCGCTTTTTAATATTTGTAAAACTTTATTCCACAATATAACAAAGTGAAAGAAATCATAATACTTTTCGTGGCACAAATTACAAATAATTAATTCCTGACGAAACGCTAAACTGTAATGGAGTCCATTATTTTTAAATTAATTTTATTTTGGATGTGACAAAGCATTCGATAAAAGTTGATTCAATTATTGTTCCTACAGATTATTTCATGAAAAATAAGAACCTGTATTGTTCTTTAGTTTCCCTTGTTGATGACATTTTTGTATATTGATAGTAATATTTAAAAGTAGTATTATTTCTAACACCCGTCTCTAAATTCGCATTTCCAGCGAGTTTTATATTTATAACGTGGGTTGCACCTTGCCTAAAAATTTAATTTTGCTTCGAGCTTCTCTTTCACAGTGCCTCTTGTTGCTCCGGCTCACTCTCTAGTACCCGTCATTAATAGTTATGTACCGTTCAGAATTTTCCGGAGCTGACGTGAGTCGCTAACTTTTCCAAAAAGGATCTGGTTTCCGTCCGACAGTCTTATATCCTCGCTTTACTATCGCTCTTAAAACTTTGAACAGTGTGAAGCTACTTTAGATTTCATGGATTATATGCGATACTGTACATTGCTTGAAGTTTTCGTATAAAGGGAAATACCAAATTGGTAAGTGACTCGATGTAACTTCCATTGAATTATTGTCGTCCAACTTAGTGTTTATCTGCTACCGTTCCGCCTTCTATTCGTAACTTTCGTGTTCGAATAAAATAAATGTAGAACCGTAAACTGAGGATAATTATGCAAATTCGCATCTCCATGGATTATTTTGCGAAAACCACAGTAAGAGAAAAGTTTGTTCAGCTGACTACAATACTTCTTATGGTTAGTATATAATGGCGTGCTGTTTAATATCGTGACGATTTTGGTCTGGTAAATTTTGTAATAACTGTTTGTTTTCTTATTAATAAAATACAATTAATTTTTCAACAGATATTGTTACAAAATTGATTAGTAACTAGACCAACAAATATTCTACGCTGTACAGACAAGAGAAAAATCCACAGAAATATTTCATCTTGCACTCGTTTGAATAACCGGAATCAAAAATGTGAAGTTTGCTGGCATAAGGTCGCTATTATTCTCGATGAAGTATTGTAAAACGTGAACGTAGCAAGAACTTAAATTCAGGACAATCCTCCCAAAAATGTGAAGAATTAAGTCAACAACAATTCTTAACAGTCAATAGTTCTATGCGCGAGGTACCAATTTTTAACATGAATTAATTCTAACAAAAATTTAATTTTTTAAATGTCTTTTAAACAGCTTGACTAACTTTAAACTAGTTAAAAACTTATTGCTGTACAGTGAATAATTCTGGATAATTCTGAATAATTCTCATAATAAAGAAGTACAGAATTTTTCTTCATCATTTGCATTCGCTTTTAAACTAACTACACTAAACTTCATTTTACGAAAATCTGAAAAAGCGAAGTACTCTCTTACTTTAACCCAAAAACTCCAACTCACTTTTATGAATTAATAAAATCGATCTTGTACTGACTGCTACATAATTAATGTTTTAAAGAAACGTAAACGCGCAGAGGGTCGGAGGTTTAAGCGATGTTTAATTAAACTTTGGATCAACGGCGTGAACAAACGAAATGGAACGGTTAGCTGAGGCTACAATTCGACCGATTCAATTAATTAATCTCGAGCCTGATAACGTTCACCGTGCGAGTCGTGGTAAAACTTGCTAAGAGTGAGGAAGACCGCTGAGAAATGCTTCGATATATCAGCGTTGAGCCGCACTGTCAGATGCACTCGGATATTATCCTGAATAGGGCTGATGTATACCAAGAGACTCCTCTCCGTCAGCCACTCGATACATCCATTTCTGAACACTCGTGGGAAACTTGTGTGTTATACTATGCGGTCTACTTCTGGTTTAGAATCGGTTCTACATAATCACGCGAACAGTCCATCAAAATTAATGTTAACTGATCCGTAACTCCAAATCTATCGCCTTACTCATTTCAATATGCTAACTAGACCCCCCTATCCTGTTACGCATCGTAGCAAAGCAAACAGCTGATTAAAATTAATTTTGACTATACCAATTCCTAAATGTATGTCTACCATCCTACTCATTTTAATATATTGATTCAGACAGTCCAAGTACACATATCGAACATAAACAAATTTGAAACTATGAAGAAGTAAAATACATATAATTATTGCACCTATCACTGTACATCTGACATTTTACCTCTCGGAAAACGATCTGTAACTCATAGAAGGTGAAATCGAAACCCACAGATCTCTTTGCTCCTAAAACCAACCTCTTACATATAAAATTCGCTTTTCGTCTTATCTCAAGGCCTCGAACAAACCAAACATCTAATTCTACCTCGTGATCGGTGGTCTCAGTTTTCGGCGGCATGTTCCATCCGAGAGGGCCTCTCGATTAACGTTATTCACAGGGAATAGTTCATTTCCGTTCGAGATTCGGGCCACAAGTTCCCATTCCGTGTACATGCACGCGCCGCTCAGGGGACGGTCGAACGAAAACGGAAAGGCGGGGGCGGACTCTTTAATCTCCGGCTGTTCCGGCGATAATATTTCTCAGCTCGCGTAATTGCTTAACCGGTGGAAGTAATAAGGTTATCCCGTGGTCATCATCGATCAAGCTTTTAAATCGATCGGATCACCAGCCTCCGAGACGCCTGTAACCGTGAGGTGTAATTCTCTTCCGTTCAATTGAGCAAAGTAGCTAGCGTATATACCTCGCGAGGAGAATCACCGGATGGCTATTGATGGAACAACCGCCGCCAGTAATTTCTCTCTTTCGTCTCTTTTCCCGGTCTTGTTCCCGCCTTTGTCCGCCCTATTTTCTTCTTCATTTTCATCGTCGTTCCATTCGCAGGCTCACCTTTAACCCCGGCTGGGCTCCTCGGTCGCCACTCTTTCCTTCTCTCTCTCTCTCTCGACCTCACCCCGCCTCTCTTCTTTTTTCCGCCCCCGCACACCCGGCAGCTTTTTTCGCGAGATTTCGCAACGAGGCGAGTCACTCGAAGGAAATTTATCTCACCTTCGTCGAGCAGACCTTGAAGAACACACAGTAGCACTCGCGCAGACCACTTCAGACCGCCGGAGAATCGACTACGACGAGTAGGCGCTCTTCTTAAGCCGCGCGAACACGTCGATAAATGAAGGAGGCCGGAAAGTCGTGCAGGTTTTTCCCGCTGCGCGTTTCAATTTCCGTCCCTTTCGACGTGGAACTCGTTCATCAGCCCAGAACGTAAAAGGGATTAACGATGCTCTGATGAATATATGGATTTTCGCCGGTTCTTTTTTTTTTTTGCCTCCTCCGACGAAGTAATCTCTGTTAACCGCCCTCGCTGGACTTCGGCTCCCATTAAATCGGGACAAAGCAACTCATTTTGCAATAATGTTTTTGCCCGGGGAGATGCACGGAAATGACCGATTGAAATCGACGAGTGCGTTTGCATGATTTTTTTTGTTAAACGATTTTGTTTAGCCGAAATGAACGGCGCTAATTTGCTGCGCGAGATGTACGTGCCCTGCTTTTTGTTTTTCCGTTGGATTCGTGTTTTGTCGGGCAATTCCGGACATGAATAGATTGAATTTAGATCAAATGCAAATTGACAATCTGTAATGTATTCTAATAAGATTATTCTATATACGTTTCGGTAACAAAAACCTGTAATTAAAAACAGAAGCCATTTAGAAACAATGTAACTCGCAAACATAAATTTCATTATACTCGCGTAATCATTTTTCCACCACTCTTTCCACGCTCTCCTCGAAAAGCTACGCTAATCAACGCTCGTCTCATGACAAGTCAAAAAAATTTGAGAAGAAAATCCTGTAAAGCTTGAAATTAATTCCACGGGAACACAACAACACGCACAGAATAAATTTCGAAACACTCGCCGCGCGACAGACTTTATCACAAAAATAGTGCAAGGACCCGGCGTCAAGTAACGCGTTTAAAACATTAATTAAAACCCCGGCGTGTTTCAACAAACAGAAAACAATTTACTCGCCGGACACCGGCGTCCAGCAATTTTTTACTTCGCGCGAATTTCACAGTTCCCGGGAAATTTTTCCGCTTTTTTTCAGAAAGATCCCAGCGGAATCACTCTTTCGCAACGTCAATCTACAAATAACAAAACATCTCGAAACTTAATTTATTAAACTCGATAGCTCCCGTGCATTTTAATCACTTTATACGTAATTCTCAAAGGGAAGCAACAACTGCGAGTATTCAGGGGCAACCACACCCGTCACCATGACGTTGTCGTGCCACAGGTGACGTGACTTAACGCGTCTTCTTTTTGCGCACGGTATTTTCGTGACATTTTGTTTCATTGCTGAACGCTTTATAACATTTACCTTGCAAAATCGGACATTATGCAACAACTGGAAACTTTGTCTCTACGAATAGACTTTTCCATTTGGGCGACGATTCCGCCGAACGGGGGTCCACAATGCGTCAGTCGGATCTGGCTGCTTTCGCTCGATTTATTCGCAGCCCAGGCTAATATACCGATAAGTTGTCGTTGTTAACGAAAGGCATCCTGTTGCAGTTGCCTGAATAGAGCGGATTTAATCAGAGTGCACGACGGAACGGATTCAGGGGCACCCACAATAGCTGTACTCTGCAACCAAGGAGCGGAAATAGAAGTACTCAGCACGGGGCCAGACCTGTACGTCGAGTTCGTCGCTAATTCAGAGTGGCCGGGCCAGGGATTCAAGGCGATGTTCCAATTCCAGCCATTGGACGATGCACCGCATCCTGGTGGGTAACGAATAGCATTATCCGACAGCATTATGAAAATCCACAGACATCCCTTCCCCTATTCTCTTTCACTAATTTCATCCGCGTTTCCGGCGTCTCCTTCACCGCTCCCGAATCCTGGAGCTCGAGTCGCGCACCCCGAGAGATGCGTATCTCAATCTGTGCTTACTATCGAGAAGTACAGGTGTGTACATTCAAATCGTTACTTAACACTGAACCTACCACTGCCGGTCAAACAACCGGTTTTATATTTTTCATTCTACATTTATTGAAAATATGAAGTTGCTCGCGTGGAAACCGATTCGATAAATTTCTTCATCCAAGCACAGATTGTGTTAGAAATTGTACAAAATCTAAATAAATGGAGCATTGTCTTTTTTCTAAGCCGAAACGTTTTTATCGCTTTTAGTGCTCGGTAGGTTTAGTGTTAATTATTCTATGCATAATCCATGTACTCGTCTCGCTCGGGAATCGTTATCAACGTTAAATTCGTGCAACTTTAATTATCGTCAAGTGTCAATCGTTACTGATCAACAGCGTTTAAGCTAGTTAATCACTTCAATATCTGAAGAGGGTACCTCCGACGAGGTTGGAGATGTTAAAAGTTCATTCGATTTACAAGCGATCGATAGTAACTTTTCCGCGTTTGACCCATTCAGATGTCAATCATAAACTAAGTTGAGTTTTCGTGCGCCACTTTACCGAGAGTTTCTACGCTCTAAACTGTGCGGTGCAGAGGAGAATTAAACATGTACGCTCGCGAATTTAATTCGCTTGCATTTTAACGAAGATTTGAAAGAATTCCTGTTAAAACTCGTACAACAAATAAAAACAATTAAACTCCACGATCTTCAGATTTCTAACATTTCTGACGCGACAGATTACTGAAAGTTACATTAAGGAATTATATGTAATCCAGACGAACTCCCAGTCTTTCTTTCGTTCCTGAGAGTGTAACGATCTTTTTTAATGGATTCAGCGGTGAAAAGTTAAACGAAACTTCGAAAAAAGTAAAACGACCAGTTCGAAAAAAGTTGATCGTTCCCCGGGCGCTAAAGCAGTCTGTCGCCGTTTTTCGTATATTTCTTGCGTCGGTATGGCAGGCATCTGCGAGAACGTTTCGCAAACTCCTCGCAGAGTGTCGTTACCGAGAAAGCTCCCCGAAGTAGTAGGGTTTCCGGGAAGCTTTCTTCCACCTTTCCTGCTCGGTCGGCAAAGCAGTGTGCAAAATCCTCGCACGTACCCACCGTTTTTCTGCAAACCCGACCGCCAGTTATCTTCCCGGATAAATCCTTTGAAGTTTCGGCCGCGTACCAGCGAAGCAGAGAGCTTTCGAGCTTTCACGAGCTACCGTGGCCATTTTGCTGGAGACTCGCTATTGCACAGTCGATAGTGCCCCGGCGCAGCGGCCCTAATTAGATAGATCCCTTTAGGCGTTGCAGCAACATCGTAATGAACGATTTGTCAAGATCGATCGGGCATTCCGTACACGGAATCGGCGATGTTAATCACGGCGTTTGTTTTTCGCGATTCATTGGATCAGAAACGATCGGAATTTGGAACGCGTTGCGTCGCGTGCGAAATGGCCAAGAAATAAGTGGTGTTCAAGCGTCCGGCTATTTATGGTGGCGATAAATCATGAATGGGGATCCTTTGCTACGGTAAATTGGCCGTGTTCCATTCGCACACGCGACTCCCAACTGTAATTAACGGCACTGTATATTCCGAGGATAATTACAATAATGTATTTCAGAGCTGGACAAGGTCATCCCAGGGGCCGTTACCGGTAACCCCAAGTACTCGGTCATCGGACCAGCTGTCAGCGCTACCAGTAAGTATATCACTCTACGCTGACGATTTATTGTACCTCTCAATCAATAATTTCCTCCTCTATTATCGTTCTCCGGGCGAGTATTCGCCTCGTAAGTGACTCCCGCCTCGCAGATAATCCTACGGATTGATTCCGCTGGGGGAGGCAAGACAAATGTTTAAGTAAGAAAAAGCGAAGGGTGGCAATTTATTAGCCACTGTTTCAGCGGCCGGGGGTGAGACGAAATGTTTTCGATTCGCCCGAAACGGTATCCTTGATTGTATGATTAAAAGACGCTCCCGGAGCGTTCCCAGCGATTTGTCAAACTGCTTTTCAGGAAACGATCCGAGACAGACCGATCGACCGTGATAAAATGAATCGAAAGCGTGTGCCACGGAGGCTATTTTACATTGAACCTACCGAGCACCGAAATTAGCTGATCAGTGTTGCCTTAAAAAAATTTCATATGATTTTTATTACGACTGGACTGCTATCTTCATGATAAAAATAATTACGCGCAGCTTGAAACAGTGAAAATATTATGAATTTATTAATATTATTATTATCGGTTCATTAAAAGTGTTACAATAAGTACTTTTTATTTTCCCGCTAATGTTCGAAATTAATGCACACCATTTTTATTTTGCGTATACATCGTCAGTCTAATTACAATGTATAGCTCAATAAAAAGAAATGTGTGCGATTTACTTATTTAATTGCAATAATTATAATATAAAATATTGATTGGCAGTGGTAGGTTTAGTGTTGGATGGAATTTCTAGTAGCGCAGTCGCGGCGTCTGACCATTGCTCGACATTTCTACTGGAACCCACTTGGTGCCCATTAATTCAATTACAGATAAGCAATGAAAAATTAACAATATTTTACATTCGTTAAGAAGTGTTCAATGTTTCATAACCTATGTTAACGCATTAGGATCTCCCTAAATATTACAAATAACTAGCAATAAGCTGGGCCAGAAATGAATTTCAGGTCCGATGAAATAATAAACCGTGATGCATTGTAATTGATCATGTAATATGTACTCCGTCCACGATGAAAATTAACAACACCACCAGCAGTGTCATGGGACAAACTTCATAACTACTTCATTAAGCAACTAATGTTTGAAGTACCCCTGTGTACGCATGCTTTGTTTCTGATCGTAGATGTTTCTATTAACCAAAGACAAGCAGCGTAACATAAGCATATAGGTCTCGAACCTGTGTTAAATATTAAAACCAGATTCTTAATTCAACTTTCGGGATGAAAATCCTTGTGTAATTTCAACGTTAATTTTACAGTAATGTAAGCTTAATATTCAATCATTTCTTGACAGAATATTGAGTGTTACCATTATTAATTATTGTTAAAAGTGTGTTAGAATTATTAATGTTGCACAAAGAACATATCTTGGAAAACAATATAATTAGTGTTAGTGAATTGATATTTTTGGTAAAAATCGTCTTTCCTAACAGTTTTCGACAAATTCTGCAATAAATATCATAATTTTAAAAACACACTATTTTTATGTCTACTAATCCTATATTGCAATTAATATTTACATAGACAATGATAGAATTAACGTTAAAATAAAAGCGGTATTTTTATTATTTAAAAAGTCTTCCCACTCTAAACTGTGCTTCATTTACTCGCGTGTATCACTTTATGTGTAAGAATGTACGAGCACGTATGATTACAGAAGGAGCTAGTATCAAACTGCATCCCAATAAGTTTAACAAATTTTTTACGCCGAGAGCAAGGCATTCAGCGCGCATCGTCATATAATAAAATAGTTATCGAACCGATGTAAAATTTTACATCGCGCGAAAGTTTTGCAGGGGGGATGGCTCGAGAAATAAACGTTGTAACGACTACGGGTGGCTGCTGCTCCCGGTTTTATTCAAACAGATTATTTTGATGTTTCTTGCGGGGTACGCAGGTAGACGTATACACCGGGCGACGATATGATTTCCCCCGGAGTTCTTTGAATATAACTTCACCGCCGACTCGCATAAACTTTGCGAGCGGTGTGTACTTTCGTAGTCATCAACTGTGGAGCTACGTACGCCCTGAAAGCAAGGAACAAACTTTATATCTTTTTTCACGAAAATAAGTCCCTTAGATTAGGAGCACTGGCACTAAACTAAATTATTCGGCTGACAAGTACAAGGTGATCCGGCCTTTGTATACGAGTTCCCAAAGTTTCGGAACTTCAACGGTCCGTATCGATATTTACACGTGATGCCTCTTGCCTCGCTCTCCCGTCTCCAGCAGAATGACTGCCTGCTCCTTGTTTTCCGTGGACAGAAACTGCTGGCACTAAAATCGAACTTCGAGACTTACGAATTTTCTGTCATCGAAGAATTTCGACGAAGTTACGCGGTCCGCAGTAATAAATTTCCATGGCTTACAGTTGCCGTTTCATCGAAATGTTTGCGGATACTGGGAACTTTTAAACGGCCGAGTAACGCGAGCTAACAATTACACGGTTTGTAGCAGTTAGTGCAGTGTGCTTTGACCGAATTGAAATTGCTTGGTCAGTCTATTCGTGGGATATAAATGACATCATTAACTCATCCTAAAGAAGATTGAAAAATTAAGTAGACGAATTAAAAAAAAAAATAAAATCCATATTTCACTGACTTATGAACGATAGTGTTCGAAACTTTTTCATTTGTTTCACGTACACACTTGTTATAGATTGTTATATGTGGCTCGATAGTTATGAATATTATACTATAGAACCCAGAAATGAAACAGAATATGAAATATATAAACTATAATAGGATGGAGAGAGTAGAACACCGTTTTTAATGTCCGTCTTAAGTAAAATCAATTACTTGGCTCCATTTTCTTCGTTAAACAACGCTGGAACGGATGTTGAACTTATAGCGGGCGAAGTTCGAAAGCTTTTCGAGAATAAAGCAGTCACTGATGGTCGAAAGATGGCTGGAAAATTTCTTTGTGAAACTGACGGGACTTCTATCCATTACAAAGTCACTTTATAGTTTCAGAAGTATTTATACGATTAAAACTATCTTAGCAGAGATTTTCAGATCTTGTTTCGCCAAGAATTTATATTATAGCTGTCCTAAAAAGGAATATTATAGACAGCTTTCCCTATTATAACAGTCCCTATTATATTATAACAGTTCCCTATTATAACAGTCAAAGTTATAAGCTAACTAAACAGTTTGATTTTTCAGAAATTTTCGATATTGTTGACTGACATATTCCTCTTTGGTGAAAATTCTTTCACAGAATTTATTAACATATTTTTGTGCGAAATTTTTGGGGATCTTTGGTTGTTTCAAAATCAGCAATCTATATGTCTTGCTGGTTTGACGCTACTGCGATATTCGCGGACACGTCTTAAAAATTCGAGGGAAACTTTGAGTTTTATTGTCACGCCGTCAGTATTTTTCGCTCGGTTGCCTTTCGTACGTAACTGTTCGAAATTTTCAACTCATTGTGCGAACAGACAAGTAGAAAATGTAGATTAGGGGCTTCGCTGGCGCTCGTTGACTCCGACATTTATTTCTTCCTTTAGAAATATTCGGAAAACTTCACTTCAACAGTTATGCCCTTAACAATGCTCAGGAAAAGTTAAAATGTTAACGTTTTCATTCAACATTTTTTAACTCGCACAGAGATGTGGGCGTGTAATGCCAAACCAATTTCGAAAGGTATTTATTTTCACGCCTGTGCTATCTCACGCTCTGTACATGTAATTACAAATTATGTTAAAATTATACGTCCATCACGTTAAAAAGTGGAAATTACAATCACACGTCCTTTGTCATAATAATGTTTTCTTAACACCTCGATTGCCGAAACTATAAAAATTTTATTAATCAAAGCTTAAAAATTAGAATTATTCTCGGATAATAACCACATTTTGTGCAATCACTGCGACAGTGAAAAATTCATTTTTAAATCGGTTCCAATAATTGCGTCAATCGCACACAGCAATCATCCAGTTCAAGGAAACATTTCACCTCGAATTATTATCGATGTTATAAATCGTACACTGTTCAGTGCTCGACATCGCGCGCTTGCAACGTTAAAACTCATTAATAGAAAATGTCGTACAGCGATGTTCAGTTGCCGAAATTTCATAAAACATGCCTCGCAATATAATCCGCGTTCGTCGAAAGTGCCATTAAAAAATGGCCGCTGCTAACCAGGGGCCATTTCACATTATAAAATCGCTCGAATGCCTGGAAACGATTTTCCCCGAGTAATTTTTCAAAGATCCGAAAACGTTAATCGTCCTTTGTGCGACGCGTCCAACTTGACTCGAAAATGCCTGTCATCCCTTCCGGGGTCCGGGCCGTTGAAAAAAATGAAAATATCAATAACAACCGGCGGATGTTGCAGGAAATTCTGCAACAATGGCGATGGCGGAAAATTTCAAACAACGTCAAAGGAGCACACACTGTCAAGCAATTAAACGACCCCCCGTTCCCCTTTTTCTCCCCTCGTCGTCTGATCGATATCGCTATCGCGCGGAAAATTTTTCCATCGAACTTTCGGGGTGGGAAAATTCATCGGGCCAGGCCCGCGCACTTTATATGTATGTATATATATGTATATATAGCGTTGTGCAGGTGCTCGGATAATTTAGAGCACTTACCCAGGAGTGTAGAGCATACGAAAGTAGGTTTGGTGTATAAGAGCATGCAGATACATCGCGTACCTTGTTTTACGGTTAAGCCTAAGTATCGCGAAGAGGGTTACAAGGGGGTAAGGGCGAGGTTACGCTTTCCACGGAGAAAGTTTGAACCGAGGCCGAGTCACCAACACACCACCAAGATTCTGTTCCCTTGACAGGTTCTGCACTCCACATTCGCGACATAGTAGCTCGTATTCTCCCCTTCGGAAATCAAATTCACCCTTTCACAGTTCATTTTCAATCTACCAATTAATTTCGCATATCAATCATTTTCTATTGCTTTCTCGACCCTTGAGTGGAGACTCAAAATGTACTTTAAGAATGCAATGGATTCAATTAAATTATATTTATATTTAATATTCAGCTATATTAAAATGGTAAATAGAAACGTATGAAGTAGTAAAATTTCCTCTAAAGCCGTAAATAATTATATTATTGAATAATTATTAGTATAAATTTAGGCGTTTGCAATATAAATGTGATAGCTTCCAGATCTTCAAGAATTCGTGTCACCCATAAGCTTATCAAACCCAAAGAATCTCTATTCCATCAGGAACAGTGTTCTCATTTCACTCGTTTAAGAAATCGGATCATTGAAAAACAATTTCCGATTACTCCGATTTGTACTAATGAAAATCTGAATTTGCATAAAGATTCTCGGACTAGCAATTACATTTCCGAACTTTCCGTGAGGCCACTCCGATTCTAGGACGCTTGAACACCATGAAATACCGACGGTCATTACCGAACCCCGATGCCCTTAATTGATTTCGATTAATTCGTGGGGGAAAAATAATTCGAATATTCTGGGGGTCGGGCTTAACTTTAATCTCGATTTGTACCTGGACCCCAGGTGGCAGTGTTTACTCGTGTAAATGTATCCTCTAATAGAAGAGACTGGTGTAACACCCACGCCCGAGCTTGCGAGCGAATGCTAACTTTTCAAAATGATTTACACTTCAAATTCAACTTTTCAGAAATTATATACACCCCTTTGCAAAAAATTCTTCAGAAAACGTTGAAATTAAATATATATATTAGAAAATATAATTATTAGTTTCTATGGAAGCTCAAAAAATTTTTCCACGGCTAAGGGTACTATGCATTTAAAGATTGAAGTCTCTCTGTTACAACAAACCCTTAAAAATTGATTTATGATTTTCTCGGCATTTTATTGGAAACACAAAATGCAAAGAAAAATTGATTTCACGAAAGTTCAAAAGCAGACTACGCCCTTAAACCAAGTGCGTCATCGCAGGCCGACTTACCCCGTCCTTATAAACAATCGGGGAGTTTGTTCTGTACAGGTGGAATGTTAAAGTTTTCCAATTTTCCCACGGTCAGCTGTAAAACGGCTGCAGAATCGCGGGACGGGATATCCCGGGAACGGGGCGCAATATCGTGTGCATCTAGGATCAGTTTACGGTTCCCCTTATACAACTGTTTTGCTCCGGAGCGGACTGAAACGAATAAGCAATAAATAACGAGCCCGGCGTCCGCGCGGACACCGGTAATGCTGTGCTAAACGTATATACGCATTACACCGCCCGGAGAAATAACGTATCCCCGCTGATAATGCGGAACAGGAGATGGTAAATTCTGATGACGTTTACCTCGCGGCCAGCGGGCCAACGACGCGAAGTAAAGACGAACCGAGAGAGAAACGAAATAAGACCCGGCCGAATGATGGATTGCAACTTTGCCACAATTTTTTGTCCTATTTCCCACCAGCTCAAAGTTGAAAGTCGTTTCAACTACGGCCGTTATTATACCCGGCGAAATAGCAGCTTTAAATTAGTTTTATCTGCTTTCATGCGTCGTTAGGGAGACTAATATATTTTCAAAAATTAAACGAAATTTTAAGTTTATCCTCTGTAACAATTTATTTATGCTGGAATTACCGGAACAGTCGAAATCATCCGTTTCAGACGTTTTGCTGTATTTGTGAGAGATTGTCGAATGAATTTGTTCACTCGTGCACAAAGATTAAAAATAAAAAATGTACTATTTCAATTCCATTATTGGATTCTATTATGAATTTTGTTATCGGTTACTCGTATTATTTATCCACTCAGATTATGTTGGAATTAAACATTTCAAAACAAAACAAAACATTTCATACATGGAAGCCATAAGTAAGGATGTCCAAGTTCGTCCGTTGAGGAGATTCTGCTTTGTTAGCTAATATTGTACTGATTGAATACTATTCGTGGATCGCGCTATTATATCATAAGCGGCCGTACTCGTGAGAGCCTCTGTTCTAGTTCTATTAGTTTGTACTGTTCTCACAATAGAATGTTGTTTGTCCCACTCTGATAGTTACGCGTGCATTCTATTTGATTAATTCTGAGGTACCAATTCATATACATATAGTATTTTAAGGTAATGTAGCATATTACAGAATTTAATGAAAGCTAAAACACAACGAAAAATAAAAAACAAATTTACAAAATTTAGAAATACTGTTTTATCATTATCAACTCACTAAAACTATTAATAAAAGAAATATCTGTGTATGATCTAGACAATTCCTATTTCGCATAAAAATCCGTAGATTATTAATAATGTTTAAAAAAAACCATTTCTCTATCGCAGTTGTATAATAAACCAGAATATTGGCGATCTTGACAAACCGAATATCCTCGCTTTCGAATCACCCCATAATTCTTTAGAGCTCGTATTATTGTAGATGAGTCATGAACTATGGAGTACTGTCGAACGCAATCCCACTAATGGTCTTTATCATATCCATACACCCAGAGAAGCACTGAAGAGAAGACGTCCTTGTGGCCAGAAGATTCAAGACGTCCTTCTTTCCTTAAAACCCTGATTTTACGAGATCTGATAGCTCGAAGTTCTAACTGAGACGCTGCAGAAGACTGCACCTCAACATCTGGAGTTTATAGGCGCAAGCCTTCGGGATATTGACCCCGATTTGCTCACTTATGAATGACACAAACTGCCTAACTAGTAATGCCGCGAGTTACCCTAATAATTTCCATGAAATTTAGCTGAAAAATCTTACATTAAATACATATCAATTGAGATTTTGCCACTATCTTCGTTACACGAACCGATTTATACAACGGTGGGATTTATCCAATTGGTTCGACCTTTATGGTCCTATTCTAGTCATTCCCTCTACTGCAGGTTCAGGTTAACCGCTTTAGTCCCTTTCCGGTTTTCTAGCTAGCCCTAAATCACAATCAATGCCTAACTAGTAACTAAAAGATCATCAACTAAGGCCATTGGTCGATTTTTCTTCCCCGGTCTGGAAGCAGTTCCAGCCCGCAGTGAACTCTTAATTTTATAACCCGGATCCTATAGCCTGCTCCTGCTTGCAAGCTCCCGTGGCTTCTAACATTATCTTATTGAATCTTGACTCATCCATAGTTTGTAGAAAGTAGGAATAGTGTGGACTGTAAATTTTATGTGTTTAATAATGTTAGTAAGTTGACGGTAATACAGACACAGTTTTAAATTCTTTTAATTTTCCTATTCTGCATTGCACCTACTCATGCTTGTTGTAAAAAGAGAAAGAAAGATCTACAATCTAGTAATAGGTCAGAGTAGGGGATGATCTTGAGGGTAAATGAGTACTTATAACATTGAATAAACGTTACGTACTAATTTTAATATCAGATGTTTAAAAAGATTGAATATTAGTCATTGAAAAAATTACAATGGATAATGGTTGTCATTCCTGCAACTACACTGCAGGGTTAAAACTAACCTCTTTAAATGCCACGTGCAAAAATTTCAATTTATTTCCTGACAACTCCATAATTTTCGATGGAACTTGAAACGAGTGACACTTTCAAAATAGTAACACTCACAGTGCCACTGCATTAATTCTCATTTAAGTAGAATGGAGTCATATCCGAGGCAGTCGTAGCGAGACAGTCACAGATGTCTGCGAGAGTTTTAGGGTGATTCAACACGCATACCACTTTGTATGATCGCTGAAATGTCTAGGTCATGTCCAAGGGGTGCTCGTACGAGGCAGTTTCGGCAAGTTGAGAGCCAAGAGCGCCTCGCCGCGCAAGCCACGTTCCTGAAGAGCCGGGCGCGGAGGTAGGGGTCTCACTGTGTCTCGAATACCACTGCAACCTCTACTGAACCAGAGACTACCACCGACAAGTCACACAAACTGGCCCGTCTTTTTTATGGTTTGGCTGGTCGTGTGATTCGCTGGCCGGTTCGCGTACCTCGAAAGCATCTCTTGCTTCGTGAAAGACCTACTTGAACATGCCTGGTCTAGGCCAAGGACCCATTTCAGTCTATCGTACCGATATGCGTGCGCTATACCCAGACAACGAAAGCATAATCTCAGGACGTTATTTTTCAGAATTTATTCCCGACATCTTGGTAAATTTTCACTGATAAAACATTTATTTAGCCCTCCGCTGCACTGGTCAAAAGAACAAGTTGAAATTTCTTCTGAAAACTCAGAGCTATTCTGATTAATTTTATATCATAGGAAACTAGTGAAACAAGAATCGAGGAGTTCGAAAATAATTTTTAAAAATTTAACAGACCCACTTCGCGCACGGAAGGGTTCAAATGAATAGTATACAAGTTATTTTATTGTTTCAAGAATAAATTTGAGATATAGGTCGCAGAGTGGAAGCTGAGCATTAAAGAGAAAGCCGTAAAATGTATCGATAAAGACGCTTTTTGGCGTGCCTCCTGCGGGGAAGAGAAAGTGAAAAACAAATGCCAGATTTCTTGAATCGACTAAAGAGAAAGAGAAAGTTATTCTTCCGAACGCTCAGCCAACACGCAACACGTATTCTACTTGTAGACCCCAGGGTACTTAGACTTTAACTGCGAAGTGAACGATCATCCTCCTTTTTTATGCTCTTCGGTACTAACGAACGAGCTAGTTTAATTTAGAAATTGAAATAGACGTTGTAACAATTTTATTCGTGACAAATATTAACATTCGTTTGTCTCTTCATATGATAAAATTAATTTTGCACCCTCGTATTCTCTCTTCTACCACAGGCCACCATCGTTCCATCAGTTATGGTGGTATTATTAGCAGATTGAGATTTAACTTTTTCTTGTTTTAATAAACAACTATAAATTGTTGACATTTTTAATTTTTTATTTGGCTATTCCAAACCAATAACAATTAAGGAAAATTGGCTAGTTCCAACATTTTAAAAATTAATAAAACATTTTGATTGTACGGAAACGTTATTTATAAAATTTTCAGAAAATTAAAAATTTGATTGAGTCTGTACTCGATCCATAGAGGTTTCGAAATTCTCTGAAGTCTCGGAGACTTAATTTCAGTATTCGAGCATTAAACGACAAGAGTTTGCTGCAGAGAAGCAGTCAAACATGGCGTCTTTGATCACATTCTGTTCAATTTGAGCGTCTCTGCGAACCCTTAAAATATTTCACCGTGTATAAAACCCTGTATATGGAACAATGGCTCCAGCGAGCGTTTAGTTGTTGCTTAGACACTGTGTACAGATAGCGAACGTTTTTGCAATTATCTCTCTTTCTTAGCCTCCGGAAACTGCTGCGTATGCCGCGTTCACAGGACACTAACTTTCCCGACGATGTAATTTTGTTCCCGGGGTTATTTCGCGCTCGTCTTTTCAATGGAAAAACTCTGCGCCCGAGGAAAGCTCGAGAAAAAATGTTGGTCGACGGATAAACCGTTCCGCGCGAGTTTATCATAACGGGAAAGTAATCGCACCGCGATTCGAAGTAATTGGCTGCATTAAATATCGCTCGGAGAACACGGGTCCGGATATCTTGGAATGCGTTAACGATTCCCGTGGAATTTGAATTTCCCGTGAACGAAGCCAGCACTTGCTAATTGGTTGAAACGCAATCTTTCTGTCGAGCGTAAACGAACAGGATATCTGCTGCTCCTTTCGAAAAAGCTAAATTGGTTCCTTTCTTAACCGGCCAAAAACAATTCGCCGTTCTTCCGTTCCTCCTGGAGATGTAATATCGTTTTACATCCGCCAGAAAATGCTCGAGCAAGTTATCCCTTCGCAGTTATTCCAAAATAGCCTACGGAATAGTTTGCATACTCTGAGGTGCGGAATGAAATTAATTAAGGGCCTTGGTGTTATAATAAGTACTTATCGAAAATCATTACTGGAAAAATTTGTCTTCTATCCTTCCCGATATGAGTGGCATTATATTAATCACACTGACGATATTAATTTAATTGTATTTTATAAACTCATTTAATCACATAGTGCATTTAAATAACCGTTTATCTGAACATTATATTTATGATATTTGCAGAAAATAGCAATTAAAGTAATGCAATCGAATCGGTGAAATTTCAAGAAAATTCTTCGGAAAATTTCTAATTGGGGAAAATTTGGGAATATTATTATCGTAGAGACGTAAGATATCCTTCGCAGCAATTTTATTTCTGTGTTTTAATAAAAGTATTCGATATTTCTTTTCGATCGAGCGCCAACATATTCGATTTCGTCGTATTTCGAGAATGTAAACGCGATCACTATCGTGTCCATTGTATTTCACACAGAATAGAGTCACGGATGCAATCGGAACGAACGATCGTCGAACACGGGGGCGGTTCGATCATTAAAAATTTCGAACGGACTCGCACGTAACCTATAACTCTTCGTCCAATTTTTTTTGGCCAAGATTCATCGTGCTCGAATTTGTAACGTCAACATTACGCTCGACCAGTGAAAAAGAGCTTTTGCTTTCTGTGAATTATGCGTCCCCAATAACGTCAACACCTGAAAACGTCGATATATGGGCCGCTGATCAATTATCGCGGACATATTTCGACGATTCTACAGGTGAAAACAGTCGGGAAGATTTATATACAAATGCGCGATGGAAGATGGTGCTGTCGTTCAATTTATTGCGCTAAACATTGGTTGTAATATTCTGTTTGAAAATTATGGACTCGACCGTTCCGAAATTATCTGCGTATAATCTGTGTCACGTAATGTATGTACATGATCAACTATAATTCAAGAATTAAATGTAAATTTATGTCGCATAAAAATGAAAAGCGGACGATTCGAAAATTTTTTGAAAATATTATCTGAAATTAATATTATGCATATATTTCACTTCATAACGCTAGTTATCGGTGAATTCGCTCTTAAATCCGAGGTATTTGGAGCAGTGCTATGCGACCAGAGATTTTATAAGAATGCATGCATGGAATGGAAGAAATGGGAGGATAGAAAAACACTAAAAACAGGAAATATGCTGCCACGAGGATATATACATATAGTTATGGAATTATATCTGTGGAATTTGAAGCCATATGATACAATATCGATAGAATGCGAGATTTAAAATGAAAAAAATTATGTGTAATGGAAACATACGAGTGCAAAGAACATATTAAGAAAGAAAATCTGTTTAATTGCTGTTTGTGATTGATTAGGGAAATAATTATTATTCCCAAGCATATTTTCGCTACAGACGCGGTGGTCGAGGCATAAAATGCGACACCGTTTCCGAACGGCAAAAGGCGAGATCGGTGACAGAGAGCTGAAGGAAACGAGCGAGGGGTGAAACACAAAAGCTTCGCCATAAAGCTAATAGAACAATAGCGGCTCAAATATAAGGATAATACTTCATAGTGGCCGAGTCTAGTGGCGTCAACATCCTTCACAATCAGGTTTGATCGTAATAACCCGGACTGTAAACCGTGCCCACCTGCAGCAATGCGTCGGATGCAGAATAATCCACTTGAAACGAAACGACCACACCGTGATAAAGTGGGTACTAAAGCAGCAGCGGCGGGTAAAAAAGCGGTACAAGGAGCCTATTACAGACACTTGTTCGGCGAACGCTTCCGGGTTAAAATTCACCGCGGAACTTTTCGCCCCTTAAAACAACGTTTTAAAGAGTTTGACGACGAGGATTTATTTATCCGATCGGGCCGGACCGTGGGACCGCTGTATTTTTCCGCGTGCGCCGCGCCACCTCCACCGAACTGTCGACTACTGTTACCTGAAATAACTTGTTTCCTTGCTGCGGGAATCAAAGAGTAATTTCAGATGAAAATGGAGCAAAATTGTCACTGTGCCGGGACAGCGTGCCGTGTTACAGAAAACAATGCCAGTGTTTTTTTCACAGATTGATGTTTGCCGGAAACCGGCACGGCAAGGGGCGAGGAAATACTGTTTGCCGAGAGTTCAAGTGGAAACGTTGTTACGAGTTGCTGCAACAATTTTTTTTAATTCGATCGCCACGTTCATTTTTCCAGTGATTTACGAAAAACCTCGAATATTGAATGCTGAATTTAATTTACGGAGTTACGCTCGAGAGTAAAGTCAAGCGATTTTATTTTAATTTACCGCCACCTTGGTGCTGCGGAATTAACTGGAAACGATTATAATAATACGAATGATTGCGGATCAAGTGTTTGGTAATGTGATTGACTTGATGACGGTATGAAGTGCATCATTGACTGATCAATAGTCTTCAACCTTTATTTACTCGCGTTTCATTTCATGTACAATTAGTCGAATGAATATGTTTACAGACATATGACTTTAATATCAATATATTTTATTATTTTAGATAACCACTATCTTAATACGAAATAGGTATGAATGTATTGTCTTAGTGCAAGGAATACATTTTTCCCGAATATTTGTTAAAACAATGTATTCTTTCGACTGTATACTAAATGTTAGGAACGCATCGAACGTTGTTATTGAATATTCAGTACTGAATGCTCTCACAATCTGAAAAAGTAAAATCCAATGGCCCAATAACTTCAGTCGATTAAATATTCTATGCAAACGTAAACCTTACAATAGCGTGAATGAACTCCAACGAATGGAAATCTATTCAAAAATTAATGATACCGATGCAAATTGTTACCGACGTCACGCCATGTGGTATTCACCCTCGATGGCAGCGGGTTCCGAATCCTTTAATGTCCAATGATAGACTTCCCTGGAAAATTTTCTCAAAAGGTCTATATTCTATTCCTGTTATTTGCATTTACATTTCCAACTAAAAGAAGAAAAGACGAATGTGAGAAACAATTATCTTTTAAGACGCCATTGCTTTTACAGTGTTGTTAATAAATAATCGAAAGCAATAGAACAAGCACTAATATTTACACCGAATTAGTAAATAAAAAACTTTGATTTGTTTGCTAGAGTGATCAATTAAAAAAATTTTGGGTGTATCTAAGTTTCTATTAAAAAACTATTTCAATGCAAACAAGTCAAATTGTGTAAGTAAGTTATCGACTAAAATTGCCACGTAATTTTCCCACGTCTTGAGAAATACATTTACAGAGGATTCATGACGTTAATTACCTAAATAAAATTGAGAAGGATCCTCGAACGATCCAATTCCGACTACAATATTCGTTCGAAAAGCTTGCAAGACTTGGCCAAGATCGAAACTAGCTGAACGTATCAAAAAATGATTATCAATAACAGGTCGTCTCGTCTTATTATCGTCCTTTACGCTAGAGGTAGTATCGATTGGCACGCACCGTTGGCAAAATCTTGCACAACAACAGTCGCGCTATCGACGATCCAGTTAAAGATCGCGACTGGTATACAGGTCGTTATATAACGCTAGCCGATTTGGCGAGAAGTTATCGATTTCCCGCGATACGGTCGACAAACCTGAGATCGGGAGGCGGGAACTACGGGCCGTCAGAAACGTATAAGATCCATTTCGCGTGCTTTTCAGGGATTGACGTTGAAAGAGTCGCGATTTACGCCGAGCCTTTTTCTTCGCGGCGATGGGGGTGAAAGGATGGGAAGCCGGTGACCCCTTCGAAGCCGTGGAAATCTAATAGACCGCAAGCGAGGATGAGATATTGGCTTCATGATCGGCCTCGATCGATGCTCCGTAACAGTACTTACACCGCGCGGAGCAGCGGCCCGAACTTCCTATCGCGGAAGATTCTCGACGGAGCGGAGGGTTGTGCGCCATCAGCGCAGCTGTGTATCCGTCACGACGATTAAATTATCACCCGACGACCGACCTTTCTTCCCGGCTGATCGATTAACTCTCGGACTGCTTCTGCTAGGGTCCGTTCTGACCCAGCTTCTCAATGGCTTCGTCTAGCCCCTCGGCTAGACCTTTCAGACTGGCGCGCGTCATTGTGCTATTCAGCGCTAGACGGTTTTCTAATGACTCAGCCCGTCAGTTATCGCTCCCTCTGTTCTCCTGACTGTGAGACATCGTTTCTCCCCGTAGTGGCAGCTCGCAGTCGAAAGCTCGACTTTGTACTTCGTTGTCCTTGCTTCCTGTGCTCACGCGACACACTTTCGAGATTTTTTGTTTGCCACAGAAAAATTTATTTCTATTTATTCGGAATCAAATAATTTAATCAACAGAATTTTGTTTTCTAGCTCTCCGGTAGGTGGCGAATCCAATTTCTATGAAATGGTGGCGGTGAATAAAGTCCGTGATGCATTTTTCGACCTCCTCATACGTTTTGAAGTGGAAATCCGCTAAATGGTGTTGGAGGGGTCGGAACAAGTGAAAGTCCGATTGAGTCAGGTTTGGTGAATACGCCGGATGTGGCAAAATTTCGTAGCTCAACGAATCAGGAGTATCTTTTTTCAGTCGCAGCTTTATAACCGGCCTACGCTTCTTGAATTTTTTCCCAGTTTATGCATTCGGACAATAATGGTTTGTTAGGTAATTCTCGGTGCTGTAGCAAGTTCTTAATTGGGCTTGGCACGGATTATCGGCCAACTGCCGCTCTAAATCTTCGTCTTGCGATATTTTTCAGATATATATGTAGAATAGAAGGGAATCAAAGTTCAATTTAATCATAGAACTAATGTGAAAATCGAATCAGAACAAAATCACTAAATAACAGACTATATGTATAAGCTACAAATATGAATTGCCGACGAATATACGGTAGCAAATTCGTATGAATTTCGGAGGATTGCAAATTCGAGCGGTTTTCTTCGGACAATGAAGATTATGAATTCAACGAACGTATGCGTGTATGCAGCGTAACGAAGATTGTGCATCACGTATGATGCACGGGACGTGGCAGGAACGAACACCCGTGCATCATGTATGATGCACGAGACAGTGAACGTGTTAAGATTAGTTGTAAACGGATGATAAGGTACCGCCGACTGTATTCCGTGTACATAGAAGTGGTACGCAATAGCCAAGAGCACGTGTGTCCGACAATTGCTAAAATTTAATTTACTCGGATATGAAGCCTCTCGTTTTTTATTTATTTCCGTATGCACAATCGCGTGTCTAAGTGCATCCATCGTTCTATACAGCCACCACAAACATTATATATTATTATTATAAATAACGTTAATATAAATTACCAAGTGCTTTGTCTGCAAACGTTGCCTAATTATAGAATTTTCAAATTCTGCTTATCTGCCGGCGAAAGCATTTCATGTTTAAGCAATTATGAACGGAAGGTGTCTATTTCAGCATTTATTTCACAGTGAAATACTTTCAACTCGTGTATTGTGTTCACTCAATTGCTGGATCTACAGTGTTTCATTAAAATTATGACTGTGATATCATTATAATTAAACAGAATAAGATAATTAAATAGAATTTATTGTTATTTATTCCATTTATTCAATCCTCCAAAATATTTTGCAACATAAAAAGAGTACAAGATGAACGGAAACAAAAAGCCACATCAACTTGACAGAGTCAATTAAAAACACGAAGACAATGAAAGCATATTACAATACAAAGAAACGGGATAAATGAAATTAAAAAGTCACATGTGGTATTGGATTTAGTAAATTGAAACCTGTGATAAATTTAATCGATGATGTAAATGGACATCGCGAGATTTAAACGTCCTCGCTTCTCGAAAGGTTAGTTTATCCAGAATTAAGAGTTTACTTTATAGGAATATTATCTTGCAGTGTAAGGATTAATGAATAATTTATTAATGGTTTTTTGTTGTAAGGAAGATACCGGACTCCTTCGACAGTTCGTTTTGATCGGTGTTGACGCGTCCGTCACTCGCTCATTAACTTTCACGATGGAAATAACACTCCGTCGAATAAATCAGTTGTTTCGGTTTAGCGACGCGTTATACAACGAATGTACACCTCGATTAATTGGATGACGTTGCCGCATCAATTATTTATATGAACCGCTCGTTTCATGCACAAAACCTGTCGTCTCTTTGCCCTGTCACCGACACGCAGTTGCGAGATCGCCGAATTTTCCGCCAACTGATGCGTGCCGTCTATACGTTTCCCGAAATTTACTGTGCGCGCGAGCCCTAATAAACTAAGCGACTCGTTTGCGAATAACGAAGACAAACGAGCCTTTCAATTTACCGGGACGCCTGTGAAAACGCCCGAAACTTACGGCGCGACCCGACATCGCATCCGTGTGTTTTCCATGCACCGTCACGTATACGCGATTTTTTTTTTTTTTTGTTCGTGTGTGTAACCGAAAGCCCATTGTGCCATTGACGCATCGTGATTAAAGCGATACACGGGAAACGATTCAAAACGTGGCAAGCAACAAGCCCGGCCCGGATCAGATTGTTTCCTCCGTCCGACTCCCAAGGAGCAGCATACATAAAGTGGATCCAAAAAGTATTTTAAACTTCTCGAAAAATTCTGATTATTTCGTAAAAACTTAAAAATAGTATGTATATCCATGAGCCTCAACTAATTTTAATTGGTAAACCATTATTTATTAGTAATTCATAGAACGTATCGAAAGTTTTAGATATTTCAAGAAATTGATATCGAATATTTGGTTTTTTTTTTTTATTTAATACTTTTATCGTAGGATATATTTTGACATCTGTCGCAGTTTCGTATCAAAGAAAAAGCACACGATTTGTAGATCCGAAATCGTATTTTTGGGTTTACATGACTATCGTGTTTCGAAAAATCGGAATGTTCCGAATTGCCTGCGACAGGTTCTTGTTTTATTCGTCTACTTTAAAAGGAGTGTTTTGTTATTTTTTTATTTGGATAAAAAAACTGACGGACATATTTGCGTAACCGCAAACGACATTTCCGAACGTTCGCTGTGATTTTATCAATATTTCCGTCAACAATCTCCCATAAAAATGATTCAATAAAATATATTCAAAAATAATTTCAAATAAAATTCTGCATTTCTCATTTTCATGTGTATCTAGCCGCTTGAAAAACAGTATGAAAAAAAATATCTTCTTTGAATCATTATGTATGTTGCAAAACACTTTTCTCAACAGGGCTCGCATTTTAATATATCCTGCCGTGGAAGTGCACTATTTGAAATTTTCTGCCGGCTGGCTGAGTAATATTTTGAACAGTCTATGTACTTTCTCGAGTGCTGAACTCCTTCGATGTACTGGTTCAGCTAGTGTTTCAGTTTGTATCTCCGTTAAGTTTCTGGCACGGTTTTTCCGCGATTTATTGTTGAGGAAATTTTCTAGATAGCGTGCTCGCCAGGTAAATTTCGACAGGAGCGTCTCTCACCTTTCATCCAGTGGCCCTGGCTCGTGGATTATTCTGACTGGCGTTACACCTGAGACATCGTCCCTTTAAATATTGCTGGCTCGGTGACTATTTGATGCCAGGAAGACTGCTAGTCCACGTGCGCACGACGTGCTTCGATGCAGAGAGTATTACGATCGAAGCCGGTGAACAATCAAAGAAGCTTCGATTAAACTTTCAACTAAGCCAGCCAGCTTTAAAAAGATTCCACCTTGGTTCTACTTCGGTCGACAGAGATCTCTGCACTGGTGTATGCTAAATTTACAAGAGATTTGTCGATCATAGTACCCATACTCAACATGCAACCAGTGAGAACCGACAATTTCCATTTCGATCGTGTTAACGGTCTTGAATGACTGCCAGATGCATTGATGTTGTTTCTCGATAATTACATCATTATTCAGTCATCTTTGTTCACATATTTATCAAACAAAAATGTTACATGATTCTTGCACACGTATTTCTATTGATTTTAATATAAAATTTGATGGAACGTGTGTAACTGAATATAAAAAGAAACTTAAAAATATTATGCTCAGGCAATAATTTAGTTTTTCAAAATTTGTTACAGGTATCGAAAGATGTGAATCATAGAATTTAAACTAATGCTTATAAATATTATTATATGTTAAGATCCGTAGTATTCCTCAATATTTTACCAAATGATTGTAATATATCTTTTGTAAGAGAAAATAAAAGGAAGATTGTCATAGAAGTAATAATGAACAACATCGTATTATATGTATGCATTTGAAATATGGTGGAGGAGACAGGGGAAATAAGAGAGAAAAACGTAATAAAAATCAATAAAGTGGAAATTGGAACAGGATTTCAACATTCCCGCATAACTAAGGCTTTGAGAAACGAAAATAGAGAAAATAAAAATTGAAGCTCGGGCACAAGCAGTAAAATATGAGAGGGAACGGACGGAGAAGAAAATACATATATAAGATCAAAATGGAGGAACGAAGAAACGGAAGACGACGGACAGAAAGGAGCTGGCACAAAAGAAATACAATGCGCAAAGACAAGAAGAGAGAATTAGCAGAGGACTTGACGCGAACTGACTGGAATGAACAACTACAAGAACAATATAAAAGAGTGCGGAGTGAAAAACATAATGAAAGATGTATCACGATGGGAGAATACGAAACAAAGGTACGTTCGCAAATAAATTACAATGGCAATAATAAGGCTCTGAATTTCTGAGTACTGAAGTTGCCAAACAACTGTGGTAGTGTATTATTAAAAATTATAATTATTCTTATACTATAAAATTGCTAGAATCTGTGCAAAATCATTTTCTTAAACTTATTTCAATCTTTAATCAAGTTATCACTACATTCTACAGAACTTACATTCAAATTACTGTAATTAGAAAAATTAAAAAAATTAATTTAATATTTCCTGAAGTAGTATATATTTTAACACATCATTGATGTATTATTAATCCTTAATTGTAAGTATTATAAGTACAGTACTGCACAAAATTAAAGAAAAATTAAACTGCAATTGAAACATTTTAACTCCTGTACCTTTGTTCAATAAAATTATTAAATATTCTGCCTGTGATCGTTGAATTTGAATTTTCTGCTTCCACGACACTGAACTGTCCTTAATTTCTTTTCTAAAATGGAAGAATACCTGATTGCTGCGAGCAGTAATCAATAGAACACTCCCTGTGCAGTGTACTAAGGCAAATTCACTGGTAATCGTAAGTTTAAATCCTCCCTACAGACAAGCTAAAATAGCGAAGGAAGCTTAATCAACGGATGTCACCAGCCATCTACATCGAAATATTAATCCTTATTTAGAAATCTCGCAGAGGGGGTAAACGGAGAGAGAAACTGTGAACGAGTATCGGAACGTCTCCCGCGATGCTGATAAAGCACAGAACCGTCCAGCTCGTTGCAGCCATTAGTTTACGCCAACTTCGTAGGTACTTAATCTAGGCATTAGACTTAGCCTCAAGACGTGACACGAAGTTTCTCCTATTTCGTGCAGTACGTAATACCGTACGAAAACGGGCGTGTCGCGGAGTTCAAACTCGAGCGTTTCCAATTTCCCACGATGACGTTTTACTCATTGACGAAAGAACAGCTCGTAAGAAATATGTATCCCGGTCCTTAGCGTGGAAGCTAGCACAACAGCGCGTCAAAGAGAAACGATTCGGAGACCCAACTTAAGGAATTTCGACAAAACAAACGCGTTCCACGATTTTTACTCTCGTGGATGTTTGGAATTTATTCCATAATTTCGATGAACGCGCTTGTTCGTTTCAACGATTATCCGAAAAGGTCGTTCGCGGCAAGTTCCGTATTAAAATTCGATTTTTCTGACACGAACGTCCATCCACAAGACGGAATCAAAGGGGCACGTGAAATCCCAGCCGACAGAAACTCCGAATCGTCAAAGCCCCGAAAGAAATCGCCGGGAAACGGGTTAATTGCACGAGCCCGGCAACGTGCATGCATTTTCAACGGCATTTCGTTGGACCGGTCGAGGTTGAACGGTAACAAAGCGTCCGCGCAAAAGAACAAAACGTGCCAGTCACCAAACATCCCTGGACTATCGAAAGTATCGATCGAGGTTTTTCTGAAGGAGACAAGGACCGTAAACTGGAAACCTTCGGGGAGTAACCGTGGTGTCGGTTGGTGGCTGTGCTGCTGCCGTGTACCGGTACATTTGTTACGGGCATTTGTATCCAGGAATTATAGCCACGTAATGTTCGTCCGGCGAAAGTTGCGCCAATGGTTTGGTGGTGGGGGAGTTGGGAGAGGCGAGGGGGAGTGGGGGAGAGGAGGAGGCGACTAACGTTCCCTGTTTTTGCGAGGACACCACCGCGGACAACGGCCTGCCCAAAATAAAAGCTATCGCCACGTGAACGGAGCAATTATCATTAGTTGCACTCGCGCGAGCACCGCGACGCCCCGCGCCGCGTCGCCCAGCTCAGCTCCGGTCCGCTCGGCGACGTTTCCGGCGGAACCGAGCGGATTCGGGGCGCGTCTTCGGCGTGGTTTCTTTTGGCAAAGTCGTGCAAATCCGATGGCCACCGATAAGAAGTTTCGCCGACGAGAAACTTGATCGTTGCTAGTGAAATTATCTCCGTGCCTGCGTTCCAATTACAGAGACGAAGTTGCTCGGTCTCCTCCCCCGGGCACACCATAGAGCTAATAACGGCCACCTATGCAACGGCCGTTCCCATGCGTCGGTGATTTATCTACGACGCCGATTTTAACGCCTCGTGCTCGGAAATTTTATGTACTTGCTTGCCGAGATTCCTGTAAAGAGAGACCCGCCCGATGAATTACTGTTGGCTTATGGAAATCGAGAGCCGGCCGGCTACTAGTGCGACGTTTTCGACGGGATACCCCTTCGATCTGATACACGCGAACAGCAACCAAATGAAAGATAAGACTGATTCCTTACGAGTCAGACTCGTGATGAAGATTTTAAACGATGTCTAACAAATATGAGTGTTGCGCCTTTATTTTTAATCAACATTTAAGCATTGATCAATATTCCTTTCTCTTTTGTGACATTTTTAGGGATAAATTAGATTTTCTAACAAAACTTTTATTCAACAGTGTTAAAGTGAAGGTTCGGTTAAGAAAAAAATGTCAAGGTTTGAAATTAAATTGTACAAATCTTAACTCCGTGTACGAACACGTTTCTAAGTGAAAAAACCGAAAAATCGGTGCCGTTTTAATCTGTTTTTAACGCTGTGATTTTATTTTACTGTATTTAATGCGGACCTGAAAAGTCGAGCTAATGTTAATTGAATTCAGCATTTGTATTAAAATCAATTCTATTAAGTGTAAATACGGTAAAAGCTGTCTTATCCGTATTCATGTAATTGGAATGCTCCACCATTTGAACATTAATTGCTCGCACACCGTACGTTTATACGCGATTCATTATAAATCAAGCGCTATAATTGATGGTATGGCATTTTAATGTTGCCGATATAGATTCGCGTAGTTGTAGCAAGCAAATAGGAAACAATTATTAGTGATGAGAGTCGTTAATGGATTATACTAATCTAGATTGTATACGGGTGGCTAAAAATGAAACATTAGATATAAACCATAAGCGAATTAATCCATCGAGGGATGAATTTTTTAAAGAACAAAATTATTTAATGTTTCGTGAAAAATATTGCCAATACTTCTGTACAATGCATTTTTGGGAGATTTTGGAAATTTTCCTCCGTAAATTTCAATATTTTTTCTTAGAGAAATTTTAATTTAAATGTACCAGTATCCTTGAAAAGATTAAATATGTGTGAGATGGAATTTACGAAGATACACAAAATTTCTTTAAAGAAAGTGAGGTAACTATTGTTTCGCGTGAGAATATAACGATCATTAAACCGTCGCATCCTTTTTGTTGAAATATGCAGGATATAAGAAGACTAAGTGTTCTATTATCCCAAAATCCAGTTATCCGCACACTCGTCCCCCTATTAAGTCGGATAATCGAGACTCCACTGTAAATCAGTGTTGTCCATGAAAGAGATGCCTCGCACAGTGGCCCGTCCCTTGACCAATTGCATTTGTATAGGGTACACGGAGGAAACACGACATCTAATGGACCCAGAGTGGCAGAAATAATGAAGACTGAACGGGGAAAATTTCTAACAAGGCTTGTAAGCCCTGTAGATTACGCTGGGCAACTTTGATGTATACAGTAAAACCTAAATATAGAAGGGAACTTAAACTGTCGATGAAACTGCTGTGGAATAATCCCGGAAAATATTAAACAAAAATAAAAATTATTGGACAACAGATTCAATGTCTTTATTTCCAAATTTATCGTGCAATACAGACTTTGATAAGATTGTTAACACTCACATGACGAAGTCTGGGACATTTTCACTAGGCGTTTAGAATTTTTTACAAATCACATTTCTACAACTTTCTTTCTGCAATATAAATGTCCTGTAAATTTTATGAATCATTCGTAAATTATAGAACCGTTATCAGTTTATTTTTGTCATTTTATTACTAACTTGATAGGAACTCCGATATTTCTGTAGATAGAAAAATTCTGCCACATTTGACTTGAATTGAATGTTACACGTCAAGCGTTTTAAATCTTGATACAGCTGGGATTCCAGATAAAACATACATAGTTTTCATAAATTATACAGATAAAAGAGTCGAAGTCTTTTAATCATAGAAAATGAGCACGAATAAAAGCTGCCCACGCTTAAATATTAGTTGAATACAAAATCGACTGTAACGCGTTAATTAAATGCAAATGCAGCTAGAATCTAATTTTTACATTTTGTAAGCTTTGGCACTTGGGAGAACGTTCAGCTGTTTAATTGTTTACCATTGACCAACAACCAATCAGTTGCAGCATCAGTTATTTTTGTTGTGTTGGAAATTGTCTATAAGGATGTGCGATCGTGTTCGACGCGTCAGCGAAAGTAACGCCATCTACGGATCTCGGCGAGAACCTGATCGATCGAGAGCGTTCGATGTTCGATCCTGCACAGGAAGATGAAAGCGAGAGTGCATGTAAGCACAGACTTAGTATAAGAGTAGACCAATCACCATATGTGAAAGTTATTATAACTTTCAACAATAGGGTACTGGCTACTGGCAAAGTCGAGTAGCCAAATCACTAATTTGCGATAACTATCTACAGGAATCTTGGTTAAGCGGGAGTGAACGAGCGCCAGCAGCAACAGAACGTGGGAAGCAGCGAGAATCGAACGCGTATAGATCGATCGCGACGTGCTTCACGCGGCATTCATAACGCGCGAGATTCAAACCGCAACAAAGTCGAATGTAAGATTAAAATGAAATAAATTAGATTTCTATTGTACAATAAAATACAAATAACAAATTCGTTTAAATTAAATCGATCATCGTGACATGAAAGGTAATTATCGCGAGAAGGCAACGACACGATTTGAGAAAAAATGTAAACAGATGAAATATATTTATTATATTTATTATTATACAGATTGAATATTTACTTAAACACAAAATTAATTTTAAAAATAATGAAAATGCAAATATTAATATTGATACCTATCGAGAGGATGAGAGAAGAAAACGGTACTCACCACGTAACCGTGACTGTATTGCGTCGTACACTTGCACTTTTCTGCGTCTCGATAACAAACGACGCAGTTGACACGATTAGAGAGATACTCGGAGGTGACGAAACGTACGTCCGTTTACTTTGACTTTCGTGTATGTTATGAAGCCGCGCTCGGATCCTTGCGACCGATTACCCTCCATCCCGCATCCCCCACTTACAGACTTTATTCAATGGTTTAGTTGACGGTATGTATAGTACGTTTTCGACCATACTAATCCCTATTGGGGAGGGGGATGGGGGGTAATCGGTCGCAAGGATCTGACCGCGGCTTCAAAACGTATGCGAAAGTCAAAGTAAACTGACGTACGTTTCGTCACCTCCGAGTGTCCATCTAATCGTGTCAACTGTGTCATTTGTTATCGAAACGCAGAAGGGTGCAAGTGTATGACGCAATACGGTGACGGATACGTGGTGAGCACCGTTTTCATTTTTCATCCTCTCGATAGCTATCAATATTATTTATTTGGATTTGATTATTTTTAAAATTAATTTTGTGTTTAAGCGAATTATGTATATTTCATCTGATTACATTTTTTCTCGAATCGTGTCGTTGCCTTCTCGCGATAATAACCTTTCGTGTCACGACGATCGATTTAATTTAAACGAATTTGTTATTTGCATTTTATTGTACAATATAAATCTAATTTATTTCATTTTGGTCTTACATTCGACTTTGTTGCGGTTTGAATCTCGCGCCCAACAACATACATTGTTAGCAGATAGGGAATCAAGCATTATTGACAATTTAAACTTTCATATTTCTAAGATACGAATGGATTGTAGAGATTATCCCGATGGAAATAAGTCCAAATACCATATCATTTGGACTATCTTTAATAAAATTATGATTTTTCTCGTATCATTCCGTATCAATAAAAATTGTTCGATTACACTCGAGTTTCGACTTATTTTCATCAGGAAAAGCACCTCAATTCACTTGTAATAATTTTATGAAGACATATTGAAAAATTTAAAAGTTTAAATTTTCATTCATGTGAGATTTCCCATCTGCTTACATTGTATTCCGTCTGTTAGTCGCTGGGTCTTCAATCTAATTCAATTACAAAACTTCTTTATTTTTCATTATTTTTTTATGGGACTCTCACCAATTTATTTCTTGCATTTTTCTGATTAAAATGACGCTAAACACGACATAATTCCAACTGTATGTAATGATTTAAGTGACAGAGAAACAGCGACTACGATGGTCGGAAAAAATTAAAAACTTATTGTATTGCATTATGCGATCCTAAATTAATAACTCAGACACGAAACAACTTTTTCAAAAATAACTTCGCTGGCACGTATGTCGCAAAATTTGCAAATTGTCTGTAATCAAATGCATTTCTTTGTGCATTTAACTAGCCGCTTCACTAAACATTATTGGTATTAACAATGTTAATAGTTAGCGTATCAATCTGTTGGCAGAGTCGCCAGATGAGGGGAAAAAGTTACCCCTCTCTGCCGGTATTTGTCACGTGACATAATGATGCATGCGCGACAGAGACGGACCGCGTCGCGTGATCGGGCAATGTCGGAAACGTGGGGCAAAGAGGATGGTAGATGGAGAAGGTAGAGCGAGGACACAAGTCTTTTTGCCCATTGTCCAGCGACAACTCAATGACGGATTCGTCGTGCGTGGGCGCGTCTCCGTTCGCCGGTGTTAATCGGGACGTCGTTCGACTTTCGCGGAACGGTTCTGAAAGATTGCCAGCCGATGCACAATAGTGTCGTTGAACTTGCTGGTTTTGCCAGCGCGATGACATAACGCCGATAGGAAAAGCGCGGAAAGGAGCCGCGCGACGGGCACCACACGTGTGTACAGGCGCAGCGATTTCGCGCGGCAAACTTTGAAGGATGATAGGGCGCTCGAACTCGACAATTTCGCGGAAGTTGCGACAGTTTGTCTATGTCGCGCTACAGTATCGAGGAAAGTTAACGGGCACGAATAAGCTGTTCCACGCCGGTTGTCGCAATCTCCTTCCCCTTTGTTTTCTTACCGGCACGGAAAAACATAGCGGCGCATTAACCAGACCTGCAGTTATTTCAAGAAGTTTAAGATCTCCGGGACTGCCTCGCGCAAAACTAGCCGGTCGCGTACCCTTCGCGTTTATGTTACCGTAATTCCTTTTTTCTTTATTTCCCGATATTTATTATACATACTGCTGCGAACCGTGGTTGATTTTCACGAATCCTGTTACTGGGCGACCTCAAAAAAAGGAGACGAGAAAATACAATACGTTTACCACTTTTAACTATAATTTTAATGATAAAGAAGTAGACATAATATAGTAATTCAATGACAAAATTATTCTGTTTTCAATTATTTATTTATGACACCGGTACCGAAATATTTGTAAGGTTTCTCTGATTAAAACGAAACCAAACACGACATAATTCGGAACATATTTGCCTGTTTAATCCACTGCACAGGTTATCCGAACCGATGAATTCTTTATTATCCAATACGTGTTTCACACGTATGATTTCAGTAAAAAAAATCAGTAAATATTTAATCTAGTAGTTTGCAGCTAGGTGACTGTTCTATATGTATGTTCCAGTGATTAGTTCGGATAATCGAGGTTCGACAGTACCATGGTTGAAACAAATAAATATAATCCGAATGGTGTCATGTACTGTAATAGTGAATTGGTATCACTTTAATCAGAAAAACGTGAGGAATGCGTTAGTAAACGTGTCATAAAGAAATCATTAGAACTAAAGAACTGTTATACAGGTAGGAATTGGTATTGTCTCATCGATACTGCATAAAGGCGTTATTGTAATGCAAGTTTTAAGTGGTCACGAATTTTGGGACGCCTTGTTCTTCTTCGGAGACGTACCAACTACCTCGCGTTTCTTTCTTAAGAAAACGAATAGGCGGTGGATGAGGGGTGCAAGGGATTTTTTGTTCGGCGAGGGGAAAGAATGATTACGGGAGTACGTGCTCTGTACCGATCCACCGCATCCGGTTGCATCGTTGGAATGGATTCGAATTTTGTCTGCGCATCGGTGGAAGGGCGCGCCCGGTTAAGGGGTAGGGGCTTGTGATTGCTTCGGCCGGAAGTACTTTCCGTGGTAACGTAGAATGGATAACAGTCCCAATAAAATCTAATTTAACCTGGGAGTACAAACTAGGAGATGATACATTTTGTGGTCGACTGACTCGAAGTTGCGGTGTAGCAGACGGAAAATAGGAACTCCGATGGGGTTGGCCTCTACGTGTACGAGTCCACCATACTTTTGTCCGGCGGTCTTCGTGTCGGTGCGCCTACATGAGGTACTACAAGCCGGTGTGCACATTCATGTGAATAACTGTAACTATAGAATTACACGTACACTCGGGACGTATGTGCAATCGCCCGGTCAGATAGAAACAGACAGCGATTGCGCAGCCCACGAGGGTGATAGCTGTTTGGATACGATTGTAATTGGCAAGTCCATATCCTCAACACGTAATATCCTACCTATCTGTTTCCCGATCCGGTTTTCATTAATTTCTATTTCCGTTCGTCTATGTCCTTTCCGCGAACGCCAATTGTCTGTCAATCGGTTAAGCCCTTATGGCGCGATGGATCATGGCCCGCCTGATACGTCGGAATGATAAAATACTATTAACCGTTTGCTGTTTGATTTTGTTCACTGCTATAATCATTGGAACTTCAACTATTCTCTATTCCTAAGGGGTTGCACCATCATGCGAGTTTCAAATTATTAAAGAATTTTTTAGTTAAATTTTTGGCGGGTCTCGCACATGTGTTTATGCGACGTTGGTAGTGACATTGATTAATACCTAATAAAGATTTCTATCGTGGAGTAATCATTTCATAAATCAAAGTATCAAACGTGCAGAAACACACTGAAAACACTTTAGTAACCACACATACTTACTCATAGTTAGGATACGTGTACGTTGCATAAAATGAAATGACTGAAGAGAACAATTGAGAGATGGTACAAACATTAAACAACATTAAAATGAATATTGACAGAACAATTTAATAAACACCGATGCAACCATAATGTTCCAAACTAATTGCCAACGGAAAGATGAACTACAGTTCTCGGGGGTTGTGAGTCAACTTTAAATGGTGGCGGCTTAACCTGGATACAGAATGAACTCTCGAGTGCATCAAGTCACTTTCGAACTACCGTGCATACTCGAAAGAAAAAGATTAACGTTATAAGCAGCTTGCTGAAGCGTTTTATACGTCCGCGGAAAGTTCCCGCTGGAATCGAAACAAAGAACGCAGTTTGCGTAGCTGTTGAAGAACGGCATTATGATCGCACGGAACAAAGTCGGTTAATTCCAGAATCTTTGAGAACGACACGAACCGCCATTACACGAGGGCGGGGGGGGGGGCGTAGTTAATTAGAAACCGATAATTCCTCGCGCGACGATGACATTACAGTTCGTTAACGTAATAACTCGTCGTATCAGAAAAGCTTTACCAGCTATTAACCCGGTTCCCACATTCTCAAAAACGAAAATATGCGTCCCTGGGCCTTTGACAGGGCCGTATTGATCCCATCTTTCGCTAAAGTTAATTTATATGGTCACGTCCTACCGTTCCGATGAAAATCTCCTATCATATTTTATGAATGATCCGGTCGGTGTACGAAGTCAAACCTTCTCTTCACGCGTGATGCATCCCTCAGCAGCCATCGGGGGTTCGTGAGGAATCGATGCCTTAAAGAGATCCAACTTCATTCCGCTTTTCTGCCCCCTTGCGATCTTGTTAGAAAAAATAAATTCAGGAATAATGTTCCAGCGTAAAATACTGTTACCATAATTGCTTCTGAAGTTGGCTCTTTCTGAATATTAAATTGCAGGGCACAATTTTGTTCTATTCTACCATTTTGCAGCTAAGGAAGGCTAATATTGGCGATCGAAGCAGTAACCATGAAAATTTTATCTAAATTAAAGTGACCTATAATGGATTAAAATAAAACTGAATGATGGCTTTAAGAGCATTGACAGTAATAAGCACTGGTAAACGAAGTACCTAATGCGATTAAAATGAATCGTGGACTTACGAGGAAACTTCGGTAACTGCGAAGTTCCAATTTCTTTCGAACTTCCTAGCTTTGTGTGAGACTTCTGCAGCAGGTTAGATTATTTTTGCTAAACTTCAATCCTTCAAAGCTGCTGATACTCTTAATGGCTGAACTAAATTTATATCGCTCCTATTTATCTAATTATTTCAAATTTCTAATGACTTCAGTATTGTGATACTGTAAAATATAGTCAGAGTAAAAATAAAATTTTTTAAAAATCTTTTTACAAGGATCCACTGCTGACTATAATGTATTAAAAAATTACACTTGCATCACTGTGCTTTCATGCATCCGAAGTTATTATGATAAAGCAGAGTGCTCAAATACTACTTTGATCCACAGTAGATGCAACGCAAACTTCTCCAACGTTAGTTATGATTACAGTAACAATCTGAGGTAATTTTCCATAGAGTACTGCAAATAAAAAATGCCGTTTGCATGTACACGCTGCCAAATTCTAATCAGACTACATTTCCACGTTTTTTGCAATCCAATAACTATGGTCTTTGATCTTCCCGCCTCATTCCATAAATTCTTGATGAAATTCAAAATAGGACTTTCCAGTAAAGGGTGTTTCAATAGGGCTGGTGTGCTCGTGAAACTTTCACAGCTGTCATCAGTAACCTTTGTTCAATTACTACAAAGCAATACAAAATCCAATATAACGTAAAGAGTAATAAAAATTTATGAAATCGAATGCCGATCGACTGGTCTCAAAATTTCACGAAGAATATTCATTATAAAAATACCTCTTGATATTTTCTGTTCTTAAAAAAAATAACTTTCAGTAAATCACGATAAACGAAGCCAAATGGTTTACTGTGATAAACAAGCTTGAAGTTCACGCATTGAAGATTCGAAATGTATATTGATGTTTCAGTAGTAATTATTAAAAGCAGGTTTTCAATTTTTTATTAGACATCGAAAAGAATCTTTCGTTATTAACCTGCCAAACGATTTCATATTCTTCGTAATTAAACCTCAAAAACAGCTACACGAAAAAGTGAAAATCTCGCACACTTCGTGTTTCATTTCAAGTGTATAATGTATCATTCTTATCGAGAGAACCTTTAAATACCACAATAGTCCGATTTTATTTTATGTTTCTCATACGAAGCGATCAAGCCTACCGCATAACAAAATAAAAATTTAAATCTCGCACCCTTCGTGGTCCATTTGAATTGAGTAATCTATCATTCTTATCGAACTACCCTTTGATACCGCAATATTCTGTAAATGTTACACGCACTCGAAACGAAACAGCCGGCTTTAGAAAGCCATTCCCCGCGTTCGGAAAATAAATAGTTCACGATATCATGTAATTTATATCCATTTCAATTACAAGTGCACAGCCGTAGGAATACTTCGGCGGTGTTCGGCTATCTTCCCGCAGCAGCTCGCACATGCTTCGCTACGATGAATCAAACCGTTCCACCGTCGGAGGTGAGGTGATTTATCTCGCGGACCGTAATCAAATCTGCTTAAAATCATGTAGGACAAGCGATCAATAAACCGGTGCATAATGGATCGGTTAGAAATCGGCCGGCGCGTAGGCCGAGCCCGCGGTGCATCGGACTTTATTATTATTCCAAGCACCAGCTGTCGAAATAATTCAAATCCAGCCGAGTCCGAGCGATACGATCGATAGAATCGCCTCCGGGCTCCGTGGTTGTTTCAGCACATACAGAAAGGAAGGTCCAAGCGCCGTGGGCCCCGCCTCGGGCGCGTAACTAATTTCTATGGTTCCGTTTACTAATTTGTCGTGGCGAGGTAATTTCTCGTACGCCACGGAGAAGCACTGGGGCCATGCTTGCTGGTCTGGCCTGGCCTGGCCTGGCCTTGCCTCGGCTCGGCCCGGCCCGGCTAGGCTAGGATCACATTTTCATTGAAGTTTACGCGAGGAATTGCGAGGGCCGGTCCTCCCTAGCGTCATAACACTTTCATGATTTGGGGCAACGCGTGTACTTCCATAACATGCGACGGATTGCGAATCTAGGCGCGCGCGTACTTTACCGTCATGCATAACCTGAACCGCTGAACGCTCACCTTCTGACCTGCGGCCGACCCTGGAATTTAAAAGGAACTGCGAACGGGAAACGGAAACGTGCTCCGTAATTGTTAACGCGTTCGGTGCCGAATATCAATCACAAACGTTTCCACAAAATCGAAGAAATCGAGTCCACGAAACCGGAACCAGAAAGATAAAATTGAGCGCAGTTAGTACTACTTTAATTCGATCTATTAGAATAGTTAAATTCGATCTGTTAGAGTATTCGCTAGACAAAGGGCAATGCCCTAATCATTCCCACAAAATTAAAAGAACCAGAAAATTACCCCGAGTGGTATTTTGTTTACTCAAAAAGTATCGTATCGTGGTTTTTCTAGAATTCCATAAAAATTTGCTAAAATAATTTTAACTATGCAAAACCTCGAGTGTTCCAAAAAAGTTAAGTTGTGGTACAATATAATAGCGAAAATTACTATGCAGAAATTTTGTTGGAGTCGAGGGTGACCCCTGGTTGAACCACTGCAGAGTGAAAATGCGTCGTAGTCAGTACGATTTGTATTCTAAAAATCCAGTTGAAATTCGATTTATTCGAGTATTCAGTAGAGAAACGGAAACGTGTATCGCAATTGCTCGTGCGTTCTGCGCCGAATATCAACTCCAAACATTCCTAGAAAATCAGAGAAATCGATTCGACGAGACCTAGAAAGATAACATTTAGTGTAGTTAGTGCTGCTAACCGGAACAAATAATTCATGAAGCTTGAACAAACAATTCGTCACTCTCATATGGACTGTTCCATCCATCAGCGCGCGAAGGCCAATTTGAGGTTCGCTGGTTTCGTTTGCCGGCTTCATTCAAATAATACTTCTTTAGATGATACGGTTAGCAGACCGTGCGACCTGAGCTGGCTGACATACCTGCGGCAGACTGCTTCAGCAAAAAGCAGCTCGGCATAGGTCTCCCGTAATGAATTGACCCAAAAGAGGAAAGAAGTGCGTAGGGATAAGGAAGTTGCAAGTGCTGATGCACCGGTAGCTGGCTGCGGAAACCCGACCCAGTTAATAAGGTGCTCATTCGTCAGGGCATTGTCGACGATCTTGTACGTGAGAGCCTTTGCACCATAATTGCCAATGTTTCTTTTCTCGTTCGCATCCATTTTGGAAATAATAATTCTCAAATGTAAATCAACGGACCTGTTAATTTATTTAGACATTCTGTTGCATGAATAATAAATGTTTAAAAGTCTATGAAACGCGTTAGAATCGAATGAAAAAGTCAGCGGAAATTTTTGGAGAACAACAGTATCGAAGTGAAAATAAGTTCGTGCTCCATCGACACGAGTGAAGACAAACTCGCACGTCTCAAATTTCAAAAAACCATTCGAAACAGAACGGGAACCACGTCACACGTGAGTTTCGTCGAAAATTCCTGACACCGTGTTCACAAGCTGACCGGCTCGGCCTGCAATGTCGCATATTGAAGTTTGTACAATTGGCACTCATATTGCGTTTCGCCGGTTCACACGTCAAAAACTACCGCGCGTCGCATCGAAATAAACTCTATCCCGTGGAAACGGGACGAACGATCGAGTTTTCCGCCGGTGCGACAGTCTCGATCGTTTCGAACAATAAAATCTTCGGACCGAGAGAGACGCGAGAGAGGCGTCGGGAGAGGTGACATTAATTCGAAGGCACGGAGAATCCTGAATGGAGAAGAAATCGTGCTATGCACGGGTTACGTGCGCGGGGGCATCGCCGATAGGAGTACAGACATTCAAGCTTTAAAAGCGGATGGAAAGCGAAGGAGAGAAAGAAGGAAGAGGGAGGCTTTGGCAAACTAAATGAGGAGTCATAATTCTCAGTCAAGCGACACGTCGCGCCGCCGTGACCCATAATCCCTCCTCCTAGTCTCTCCCTAGTCTCTCTTCTCCCTCAGACGCTCCCATCTCCCAAGCGAACCCCGGTTCGTGCGCCACTTAACGTAACCCAAAACTTCCCTTCGTTGTACCCACGCGATACTTTTTCCTTTTTCGCCTAGTCTGCATCCTTTTGCTCAGCTGCTCTACGTTTATAGCCACCGTGCACTGTGCTGAGATGACAAGTTGGCTAGCAGAAGCACGCAGGGACAAGATGATCTCTGTACTTTCCGTTTGACCCACCCTTAACACTCCTTCGTTGTTCCAACCATTTCCTGTGAATAATACGAAAAAAAACAGAGAAAGGAACAAATATCATTCGTACACTGCAGAAACTCTCAGTAAAACAATCATCGAAATAAATGACTATTTTCTGCATTTTACATTATTAATAATTACAAATATCCAAAATTTTTAAAACGTCATTTCTATTTATGTACGCAACAATAAAGATAACCAATTAGTGTTGACATTCGTTCTACAGAAATCGATTTTATAGGTTTTTAATATTAGCATTAACCTAGTATGAGCTACTTTCTCACAGATAAGCCAGATATGTCAAGCGACCAAGTTATGGTGTCCACGCCGTATAATTCCTGCGTCGTACATTCGTCGTACTAGTTGCAGGGATCAGTCCAACCTGGACTCGCGGTAGTTCGCATTGCTCACACCCTTGGCTCACGGGGCGTAGACCATGCAGTAACCAGGCTACATCCAGCTGAGACGCGGTAGTGGTCTGAGTCGTCCAGGAAATTTATAAGTCTACCTCGAAGCCCGACTTTTCGGGCCTCTTCACGCCCGCCAAACTTTTCCTCTTATCCACGGTTCTCTCCCTGGCCCGTCCGCGCGGGAAACTTTATAATTTTATCGGTGGCGAGTTTCATCGCGCGATACCCATTACCGTTAATTTAGCTCTTCTTAATCGTTGGCCGGGCCGGGCGACTAAGTGGATATCGTGGGTAAACATCTAGCCCTTGATATCCCAGTGGTCAAGAAGCCACGGTCAAGAGCTTTTCGCTTCAGGGATGGGAAGAGAGAGAGAGAGAGAGAGGAGAGAGAGAGCCGAGGTATATCGCGAAGCAGCGATTTCGGAGACCGGGTCCACCCTCCGGTTTTAAGTGGAACACTTGCCGCGATGGTTCCTTGGGAAATTGCGTCGGGATTATAACGCCGTTGCCGGGGCGTTTCTAGTTTTCAGCTTTGTAGTAGATACTCGAAGCTAATTTAAGAGAAGCGGTAAAAGTTGGATAGAAGTCGGTTGACCCAGAAAACTGCGGCGACTATCGAAGATTAGAGAGCGCGTGCCACTGGTAAGAACGGCAGAAGTATGCACGTTACAAAATGAAATTCTCGCCGGCCGGAGGAAAAACGAGCCCGCACGATAGCACACCCCGACGATGTTAAAGTTTCTCGCATCCCGGATACTACCCCCCGACTATCTGGCGCAACACGGAAGTTCTGTAAACGCTACGAACAGATATAAAGTTCAATGAAATATAAAAGACTGGAAGTCAACTTATTGTAAATATCTAGTGTGCTGTCTCGAAATTTTGTAATTCTCACGTTTAATCGCAGTTCAGTACTATTTTTTTCCCTGTAATTAATTAATGCAAAAAAAAATGGGAAGTGAATCGAATAAAATAAAGTTTATGCGAACGAGACCTATTTGTCAGGTTCTCGTGCATTAGTATTTTAGAATAAATAGATTTGGCAGGTCACGATCAGACACACGATAGAACACGAGTAATAAATGAACATGTTGTTTGGTTCAGCAGTTGACAATTCACCACTCAATATTAACTAAATTTTATGGTTTTGCAGTTGATTAATGAACACCGGCACGCCATGAATTATAAAGACCACAGTGTCGAACAATATGATTGATATTTTGCATTTCATGGTTACATTTAAATTCTCCATCATTAATGATTCCTATACAAGCGAGTGATGTATTTAAATTACAATGGCAGTAATTCAAACATATTGCTCCGTTTTATTATTGAAAACGTCAAATTCCCATTTCTCGCACCATTTAATGCGTTCGCAAGCTTTTCATTTTTAATTTCATTCATTTTTAATCGTTGTTTCCCGAACGTATTCACGCAAGGAAGCATGTATATTAATTTCATTCTCGTTTTGTCATACGAAATCTTCTAATTAACATATTGAATGTGTGACAAAAACGAGTATAACAAAATATAAAACAGTAGAAAAATCAAAAGAATTTAATTATTGCCGAATTCTTTATTCAGAAAATTATTATTTTGCTATTTTTGTATTTTCTTTAATAGCTCCGATGGTTGGGAATAATCCGTTTTTAAAATTGCCACTACCCATTTGCGCGGGAAGTGCATAAAATCCGCAATCGTGCTCTATCAATCCACTTTCAGCCTCTTCCTTCGAAAAACAGATGGCAAAACCGAAAAAGAAGACGTGCAACGTCGAAAAGCTGTGCTATGCACTCAGCGAGAGTCAGCCGAGCCGCGGCACCAGGGAATTCGCACAGTAATTCGTATTCATTTGCGTTAAAGCGCAATCTTTCACGACGTTATCCGCAACCGCACACAGCTTCAAACGCGTCGCGCCCGTTCGTGTTCCATTCCGCGTAACATCAATTTCGCGCGTGTTCGCGACACTTGCCATAGAGCATTCAATTGCGACGCGAACCCATCCCCCGGCGATTCCGCTAATTCGTATGCGCGAATCTCCCGCAAAAATTCGTAGATAATTTCGTTTCGCGTCGGGCTGGCCCGAAGGGTAATCCGCCCGAGCTTACAAGCGGCACGTTCTCCGGCGAAGTCGCGCGATACACCGGGCGAAAGCAAATATTTTGCGGACTGGGTCGTCTGCCGAAAGCCAAGGTACAAAGAGCGAAAAGAGAAATGGAGGAGGGGGTAGAGTGGATGGGGGAATGAATGTTTAAAATGATCTACGAAATGATCCATAGAAGCGCAGCACAACGGGAAGCAGAAGCACGGCAACGAAATAAAATATGAACCGAAAGTACGCTGGGTTACGGTTCCACGGAGAGGGTCGGTCGAATCACGGAACAGCATGCGAAACGGATTAAGTTTTAAGAGCGAACAAACCGATGGTCGAGCAGGCAGGAACGTGGTAAGACGATGCACAATAGGCTCGTCCTGGAAAGTAATCGCCGATAAGTTTTCAACGTGGATGACAGGGGAGCTCACAATACGTGTGCGGACAAAACTGTAAGGGAACTTGAAAATTACTTGGATAAGGGGTTTGCAGTCCATTGCCGCTGCTGGGGAGTCATTCACCATAAAGCGGCTGCGGATTTTTATGCAAATATTTGCTTAATCAGTTGTAGAGAATCGAAATTAAAGTACCCTTCCTTTTAATAATTTTAGTACTGTTAATATCTTCGTACAATATGGCATTATTTTGTCCAATAGTGTGGCTGTTCCGTTGTTTCTGGGACGACACTAAGCAAATGCGAGCTCAGAACTACAGACGGGGGGTTGGAAGTAGCGATGACACGCGATGAGCCCTCTCGCGGCAATGAAAATTATTATTACCCGTTCGGACGGGGAACGTCCCGGTGACTTTTGCTGGTTTACGGCTCCTCCGTGCTTTTACTAGCATGATTTCCGGCGAAGTCCGCAACCCCCGTTCGCGAGCGATAAAAGATGCAGCCGAGGAGGGTAACGAGGCATGATTGTAATGTATTTTAACATCATATCACGTCGGCACCCGCCTTTTTCTTTCGTCCCGATAGCCCGGAGGGGGACCAGCGACGGCGGGTTTTATTCGAACTGCTGAGAATAGCAAAGCGACCCGATGGCGATGCATCCACCGCCTCGGTTCTCGCTAGCCGGGAATATAATAGTCGTCTCGCCGCGCGAAGATGGTTAGAAGTTCGCGCAATAAAATGTACGGGGCATCCTATTTTTACAGCGACGCCGGAATGATTAACGGGAGATTATGCAGTGTTAACTACACCGGGTAATTGACGGGGAAATGGAGATTGATGTTGTAAACGCCGCGGGTGAGCGGTGGTGACGATATAACTTGTTCGATGAGGAAAAACTCATGGGCTGTTTGCTGATTCTCTGGATAAAAATATACAGGACTTCTGGGAAATTATTAATAGAAAATTAAACTTATTTTAGAAAATAGAATATAGTTTGGATTTTGTAAGTAATCAATCACGAAATTCATTTGTACAGCTAATAAACCTCTTTACACTAAGATGCAGTGCATACTATGATTAAGATTGAGATTTATATTTATTAATTTCTGTGAATTCGTGGTTTTCGTTGTGCGGTATTTATGCACTGAATTTATAGGTTTTTCTCGGGCAAGTGGACTGCAATTTTTTATTGGGGATATTGTTATGCATGGATTAAATATTTATGGTGTCATTAATGGCCAGATAAGTAACCCGTACTTTTATGTTTACCTACATATTCCATAGTTGTCCTAGCTAAGCTTCGGAGATTATGGAACTTCCTACTCCCTGTCCCGACATTATATAGGATGTTCTGAAAACAAGTGGGCAAACTTGTGGAAAATTATTCTACTTAGCTCGAGGACGATAAAAATCATACAAGCGTTTGTTTGGAACTGCTTTGTAAGTCACACAAGAATGTAGAACTAGCATCGTGTAACACGACAGTGGAGGCTTGATTATACAGAAAGCTATTATGCGTGTTGCTACAATGCAATAAAATTTTTATAAATTTTAATAAAGGATCGATTCGTCACATTAAAATATTTTTAATGTATTAACCTGATTTATTTTCAGTATTTTCGAATAATTTTTAACCAACAAGTATTTGTAGAAAACTAATTGACACAATATGAATTTTTTAACAAACCACTTGTAATATTTTTGATAATTAAAACTTGGAAACTGCCACAAATTACCTCTATCACAGTTTTTAATTCTAAGAGTTCTTTCACGAAGAATTTGGCACCATCCAACACTATAGTCAATGCAGACTATTAAAAAGAAGTGGAAGATCGACTTTTGAAAAGATTTCAAAGAGTCAGACCTCAGTGTCAAAGGGCAGCCGGAATTTATACGTCAACATTCACGTTCACAATGGTATCAACGTGAGGTAGTTTCTTACTAGCAAACGGGCTGCAGAGATTAGCCAACCATGTTTTTCATGGGATCTGTGATCCTCATGGAGTTTATAATATTTCTGAAGCCGAGAAACCTCGTGAAAAGAAAAATGTTATAAGATGTGACACACATTCAGAAGAATGTGTACTTTAGACGCGTTCGAAATGGTCTAAAAATGTCAAGCGTTTTCTGCATATTCTTATCATTATAGTTATTTGTAAATGTTTGTTTTTCATCGCAGAAAGTGGAAGAGACGTAACCATAAGAAAATGGAATTCATTTTAGAACTGTTTTTCTGCATTTAAATTCTATGTATAATTTATGTTTCGAGTCCGCGAGAAGATACGTCGCTTTATTCAAGCGAGGAAATAGCCGACCGCGCGAGGCTATCAGCTGCGACAC